>JZKD02S1679235.1:390273-415091 GCA_000966675.3 Picea glauca
CACTTTGACTACTTTGACCTTTTGGGGCTTCTAGATGACATATGAGGGTCCTCCAACTTCGTAAGGCCATAATTCTCAAACTGTGAGGAGTTATGTGGCGTTCCACATACCACCATAAATACATGTACTATCCATATAGAATAGTATTATCTGAAAATATATCATAACTCATACCGTTATCCATCAAACAAACCTGGGTCCATTACCGAAACCTGGGGTTTCCAACTTCTCATGGCCATAACTCTCTAACCGTGAGGAGTTATGTGACGTTCCACATACCACTAGAAATGGAATGACAAGCACTATCCATCTAGGATAGTTTACCTGACAAATTCATTGTCCTTCATCTCATTATTCCACAATTAAGCATGGGTTCTCTTACTCCGCAAAGCATCTTCCCGTGAGGGATTTCACCATAAGGGGACCACTTTGGAGTTGATCCATCTTTAATTCTTATCAACCATGACAAGACAATAATGATTCATCTTTACATCAAACAATATTGGGTCCATTACCCATACCTTTGTGCTACGGGGCTTTCTTCAAGGGTTGACATCAATGACAACCAACCTTAATCAACAAGTATTGTTATTTTATTTATGTCATCTTAGGTCCATTAGTTGTAATTGTAACTCCTAGTCTCCTGTATATACCAAGGATACCTTTTCATTTGGAATCACCTTTTTTACTGCCTTCTTTTGTAAATAATTTATGTCCCTGCGCATTTAATCACCTTCATCAAGAGTCCAAGAAGGACTATCTGAAGGATTATTTGGCATATAAGTTCCCTTTTTTGGTGGCATGTTGGCCAAGTATCACTTTTAGATTTTGAGGTGGGTCTGCTAGACTATCTTTCTTTTGTTGTGTCTCCAAAATTCCAGCCCTTCTATGTCTGAAAATTATGTTTTGTAGTTATCTGATGTGTCTTCCTTGCAATGCCACAAGCCTGATCAAAATTGGATGTGCCAAGTGGAAGTTATGGTAACTTCCCCACACCTTGTTGATTTTTGGCTCTTCCAGGAGAGCGTAATTATAAAGAGTGCCAAGAGAACAATATTTGATATTTGATTCTAAAACTTACATCAGAAATACTACAGATTTTCCACTATCCAATGCAACTATTCTCACTTAATTTGGATACTCACTGAAGACGATATCATTGTTTTACCCAGAACACTTGTTTGAGACTAGTTAATATGACTAGTCAACTACCCTATCTTACACAGGTTGTATATACAAAATTAGGATGGCCCATAAGATGAAATTTTTATCACAGATACCTTGATAATTTCTATGAATAAATTCCTACTTTTAGGGTCTAAAACATCACAGAAAACATTTTATAGAGAAAATTCCGCGATGATGGAATTGAGGATGATTCCAGAACCCTATCTTACATAAGATATATCTCCTAAATTGTAATTCCTTAGGAGATTAAATTTTAACCCCACGTACCTTGATCCATCTGTTAAATATCCTCCAAAGGGTTCCTTCTGCAATGTTGTAGAAAAAAAATTATAGAGAAAATTCCAAGGTGCCTCAGATGTAGTAGCGAAACCCCAAGACCTTGAGCTCTGATACCAAATGTTAAGAACCAAATATCAAAATAGAATAAAAAACATAATAATAAGTACTAAACTCTTTTACAAAGAGATAATTTCATATAATAAGCCTCTTCGATGGGGAAACCTCCTTATACACCACATATATTTACAAATACAAGATGATTCCAAATGAAAATGTCTCCTTGGTATATACAAGAGACTATGAGTTAAATTTACAACTAATAGACCCAAGCCGACATAAATAAAATGAAATTACAAATGCAATATACCCCAATTAAGGGGTAATGTGCCAATATTTAGGGCTTAACAAATTGGGCCTCATCCTTGGGTTTAATCCCTACTGTTGAGAATTTAAAATCTAACCCCCTCAATAGAATTGGTGCTAGAATAAGGGCCTATGCAAGGAAAGCCATGAAAACATCCCATATTTAGAAATGGACATCTATATTCATGAAGGTCAGACTTATGAAAATCCTAGACCTTAGGATTTAGAAAATACAGGACATAGTACTGAGTCAATCCCATGTGTAGTATCAAATGAAGAAGTAAATGTGTTTAGATGTATTACCTAGGCATATGCAAGGAAAAACGATGCTTTTTCCACAACCCCTCGTCTTTCTTATCAGAGAAATTCTACAAGAACTTTGACCACACTTCATTATCATACTTTGGTTCATAAAGTAGAATATGTAGTGGAATTAGCCTTACAATAAATTTCACAACCTTTTGGATCGATTCCTCCTACCACTATAAACCCTGTTGTAACCCCACCTAAAATTGAGTATTCTGACCAGGATACAAGTTCATATTCATATCCAAACAATTTAGAAGGGTCAAATTAAAATTATTATCACTAAAAATGGCCCATAATGACAATACTAATTAGTCTTGGTTGGCTAGGGATGATTTGGCTTTTCCTAGACAATTACATAATTTACCTAAGCATATAGAACAATTAATTCCTAAATATGATCCTGAAGTGGTTAGTTTTCTAGAATACCACATCAATAAATTTATCCTAGTGATCCAAGTGGATATTGGTGGCCACCCACCTATTTCAACTGACTCCTCTTGTCAGCTTTTAGTTCAGCACGTTCTTTTGTACTTTTTTGTAATTGTGGGTTCTACACTTCTGGGGTTTTTTGAATCCCTACACATATTCTAGGTGGATACTCATGGCCTCTCACCTAATCCAACCAGCTTATTTTGTATGTTTTCATGTCAGCACATCTTGTTGTACTTCTAGGGCCATTTTGGAGCCCTAAACAATGTTTTTTTGGCTCGTCATAGTCAAACTATAGATGGAGTTAGAGTTTGACATCGTAATGTGTATTTCTATAAAATACCTTTCCAACGGGCTATCACGCGCCTAAAATGGAGATCGTATGCAAAAATTATGACACCGAAATGTTGAGGTACCAATTTACCCATAGGGTCCCACATAAATTTTGGTGTTTCATCTCCTAGGGTTAGGTTTTTGGATGTATAGGGTTTTGGCATTCATGAGTAATGTTAAAAAGGCCTCTGGAGCCTCATTGTAATCATTCTTCTCATATAGATGCGCGTAGCAGCCACATCTCTTCTCAGAGATAGCTACCACCATTCAAGTAAGTGTTTCAGTTATGCAGTTTTACAATTTCAACCTATTTCATTTATTCAATAGAAGATATTGTTCATTGGATATATGTGGTGTTCTTCATATCTTTGTGTTTGTTTTATTCATTGTGTAAATTAGTTCGTTCCACTCCTAAATCTGTATCAGTGGTATCAAAGTGTTCTGCTCTTCATTTATTTTTCTTCGTGCATGTCCCTGACAAGATATGGGTACAAGAAGTTGGGACTCGAACCAATCGAGTCGTTGAAATATTAATCACGGCGAGCCCGAAAACAACCCATGGGAGACAAAAATAAATATGATGGAATAGGAGATCCTTTTAAAATGTTGCTCGAGGAATCCCTTGCGCGACAAAGGAACAAAATGATGGACAAATTTGTGCATATCCTTCGGCTATTGTCCACAGGTGTCATGGGACTTATCGGTAAATGAGGACATAAATAGATCTCCCTAGATCCACCTATATCTAGAACAAAATAGAACAGGACATGACACTTTCCCTAAGCTCTAATCATTTAATTTACTATCAAATGAAATATGGGCAACATATCATTTAAATATCGCTTCATCTTGTCTTCGTCATCCTAGCTCCACTCTAGTGCTCCTGTGATATCATATCTGCAAGAGAACACAAGCCAACCAAAGTGAAAGCAATATAGCATACTCAAAGAGAACCTATGTATGTGATCAAGAAATCATAAAATAAAACGAGATGAGTTTTATGGGATATAAACATATCATTGTATTATATAATAAAAAAAGTGGATATTACAGCCAAAGCCTTGATGTTGCAAGGTCCCCTTCCGATGACCCTTAGCTCCAACACACACACTTGCTCCAAAATTGAATGAAGAAAATCCACAATGACTTGATGAACTAAGATAGAGATCTCAAGTATGTTACAAGGAAAATATCTCTATGGCTAGGGTGAACCACAATAGACAAGTATGACTATAGAAATCAACTCAATTCCAGCATATGCTATATAAACTAATGTGAAAAATAGGTAAGAAATGGGCATACCTTGTCCAAACATTTGATGATGTCCATCATTGAGCACTTTGACCCAAAGCTTTATCCCTGCAACAAGTTCTCAACAAACAAGCAGAGCAAGCATATAGTGATAATATAAAAGGTTAGCACATTAGATAGCATAATCCATTAATATACAAAACAAACATGCCCATGGATCATAATACATATATTTGCAAGATATCAATTGGACGGGAAAGGAGTATTTCTATTAATAAATGATTAGTAGAAGTGAAAATATTACAGACTTTCATGTCAACATGGTTTGGAACCAAGAAATCGAGTTCCTTCCAACTGGACCTCCACCACTTCAATCCTCCACCAAAGGAAATCTCATATAAGGGAGACAAAGAGGTTATCCATCAATAAGGGGAGATATTAGGGGATGAACACTGTGTTCAGACTTAAAGGACAAAGGGATGCAAACTCAATATGAAGTAAATAATTCCTCCAGAGTAACTTTGCTCTCAAAGTTGAATTCTCTCTCCTTTTCCATAGCTCGGAATTGGCTTCTTTATAGCCTTCAAAATGCAACTGAAGGGATGAGTCGGAACGTTTCCACTATATGGAAGGCCAAGGATCATATATCTCCTGTCATGACATGGAAACCCGACATTTAATTTTGATTTTTTGGCACAAATCTTGATGTACGCAGGTTGTAGTGGAGCAGCCGATATATACGCTTGATGTATAGCTTGCAAGGTGCGTACAAGTGGAAAAATATTTATTTTTTGTCTCTGGATTTATCAATGAGGGAAAGTAAGTCTACATGGGGGAATGGAATAAGGCCCTCTCTGCAAGATTGCATAGGGTGAGGCAAATGTTTCTCTAACAGATGCCCCCTAATGTGTGAGGTCAGAGGATTATCTGTGATGGCCAAAATACATTATAAATAACCCAGAAGTGGAGTGGTATACAACCAACTGGACGAACTCAATTGCTCATTACATTTTGCATTGACTTTGCATACATGGATGCCAAAAATACACTGCAAATCCATGTGAAAAATATACCAAATAAATGTTTGTGGCCATGAATAGGCAAATACAATTGTTGTTTTCATGCCAATAGTTGTCATAGTCACGAACAAGGCTCAGTAGAACCAGTCTCAAAACCAATCTGAAGATATCTTTATACCATGGAGTATAATCTGATCTTCCATGATCATTGAAGTCATATAGGTACTGGTCCAATGAAAAGGAAGAAAAAACTTAGGAAAGTTGTGGCCACATAGTGATGTTTTCAAGTATTCTACACAATCCTCCAAAGGTGCAAGTCTACACCATGTGAATAAAGGAGTTGAGGTCGAACACAATGAGACATCATTTGATTACCAGTCATTGATGTATACCGTTAACAACCGTGAGACAGCCTACCGATAATGAAAGTAGGTATCAAGGCATCGAGTACATTCTTACAAGTGTGAATAGAGGAATCATTGTTGAACACCCAAAGAATCCATCGATCAGGAGGCATTGATGTATTCCCAACTATTGCTGGCGAGAGAGCCTGCCACTGATGATTGCAAGCCTAAAGGTACTCATAAGACTCTAGGTTTTATTTCCAGAATCAATGGGTTGATGTCGATGGAAAGAAACCCACTGAAAGGAGGGCATTAAGGCATCTCTCATCAATCAGCACGAGGTACAAAGAAGGATCTTCATGATTTGGTGGAAATCGGACGAAGAACAAGTTCACAAACCAACGACCTTGTGTGTCTTTTTTATGTGCCAAGTGAAAGCGATACACGAAAAGGACCCTATGAATAACAACCAACGATGAAAATTATTGACAAAGGCGAGGAAGCCACCAATAAGGCTAATGGCATCCAAGACATTGCATGAATCCCAATGTGTGAATATATGTCTTTTTGTCAAACAAAAGGGAAACCACCTAGTCAACGACCAATGATGAAATGTCGATTGCTGGGTTCAAGGTTACCTACCAATGATGAAAGTAGGGTCAGGGTGCATGATAGGACTAAAGTATCATGTGATTCTGACACAAACTGAGGGTATGGACGACATGCAAAGTCAAGAGCTCTGAGGAGTGGTCAACACAGGTTGATAGACTTCCTTTGAACAAGAGCATGAGACATATGGTGAACTCTGGCAGCATAGACCCAATGATAAAATCATGAGATGCAAGAGGCATCAATGAAGTCCTCTGTAGGAATTGGAAAAGTAACCAGTCGGTAGAGAAGTCTGTGTAACGAGCTCAACTTCATAAGGCCATTCTAAACCCAAAATTATGATGAATGGACTCAAATAACTTTGTTCTTTATTCAAAGGTGACATGATTGTTGTCGATATAAGATAATACTCCCTTGCCGCCTGTATTTTTTTGTTTTTTCATAACAAGTGAATGTTATGATATAGAGGAGGAAACGAGTGTCGCAAGTAAGAAAAACTAGTTCTAGCAGTGGAACGTAACTATGCTCAATGCAGGGAAGTGCATGCGGGAGATGGACACTCGGGGGAATGTTCCCTCCTAGGTATAGGGAGTCAAATTGTGAAGGATATAAATGAGGCTCTACTTGGTTGAGGATGAAAAACTATTGAGGTGAACAGTTAATAACGCAAAGTGAGAACCAGCTATAGGCTCAATACTACAAGTAGGGGCATGAGAAGCAATCACAACTTAATGCCCAAAAATGTCATTTTTATGTCTTTTAGTCTACTTGGTGTGAAAAAGGGATAAACTTGTTCCAAGTAGACGTCTCTTCAAAACCAATTTACGAGTGTGAAAAAGACAAGTTCACTTGGCGATATTTTCACTTTTTGATAATGAGTCAGAAAAGAGCTTAACTAAGACTTGTGATCTTTCAAATCCAATTTAACGAGTGTGAAAGGGACAAATCACTCAACAATCTTTTCTCTTTTTTAGATGAGTCGGAAAAGAGGTTAACTAAGACTCGTTTGGGATTCCATGGGTTATAAGGTCGCATGTTTATGAATAAGAAATGAGGCTCAGCATAAAGTCAAGTACGAGTTGTGAGGGACTCCCAATCCTATGAAAAAATATCTGCATGGGTACCAAATGAAGTAGGGGATCTAACTAGGGCACCCATGTTTGGTAAGTCTCTACCACTTGATAACGACATGACTTTATAGCATATGGAATGTTCTATGTCGCAAAAAATGGGTTTGTACCTAGGGCATAAAGAGAAACTGTTATAGGATAATGCAAAAATTCATAACGGAATGGATACCTATCCTATATACTGGGTAATAAACATACCATCCCATGGTGACGAACGGTCAACAAAGTACTGAAATCTGCAAGAATCCCAAGTTAAAACTACAAAAACCAAATAGATCCACTTTTGTATTAGTCCATTAGGTCCAAAAATGGTTTAAACTATAGAAAGTGGGTAAAAATGATTTATAAATAGTAATAAAATAAAAAATTACTATAACATTTTTTATTTTTTACCCAACTAGTGCAAACTGGACCAAAATTCCTCCAAGATTCAAATGACGATTGTGGGAGAATATGACAACGAAATCACAAGCTGTCTAGATCAGGTAATTCTTGATCTCTTCCTCTTCAATTTTAATGGATTACATTTTTGAATTAGGTCTTAAATTTTTAGTTATTTAAAGCGCAAAGTATAGATTTCAGTGTACATGGGTTGGCTTTGATTAGGTCGTGTATACGATGAGGTATACACTCATGTATTAACTACAGGGGGCATATATTGAGCCCTACACATGATTGTGTGCAAAGGAAGATGTGTACAGGAACACAATTGACCAAAATGAAGGGTTGTAACTCAAAATTATGTTTTTCTTTGACAGGATGGTTCTTGAATGGCGAGAGAGGGAACACGAGGAGGTTGATGTTGTTGTAGATCAAGATCTAGGGGGCCAAATGGCCTTAAAGCGATGTGGTTTGTATAATTTTTTGGCACTCAAAGGAATGAGAGCCCAGGTGAGTTTGTTGGAGATGTTGGTGGGTTACTGGGACCCTGATAGCAAGAGCTTCAATCTCAATGGGAAACCATTGAGAATTGAAGTGGAGGACATTTACTTTCTAACTAGTCTATCACGTCAGGGGGAGGTTGTGAACCTCAAATCACAGGGAGTAGGTAGCATGATGAATATAGAATAATATATCGACGCCCATTGTGTAGTTGGGACTCCTAAGGTAGGGAGTCAATTCTCTATCCAGGAAATAAACAACCTCAGTATGAAGATCATTGTCCTAGTTTTGACCAGGATCACTTGTTCAGCCTCATTGCACCAGTCATCGAGGCTTCTCATGTTCTATGCAGTGTAGTGTGTGAGACCCACAGTGTACGACTGGTGTACCTCACTACTAGCCAATATGAAGAGCCATTTGACGAAGTGTTAATAGGGGGTAAAAGAAATTTTGGTTTTTCCTCCATCTTGTGAAGTTTCTTTTTCGAGTGGGTTCTAGGTTTGGGACCTAGAGTTGAGATTCTCCCGAGAGGACCTCACGATCCAGCCATGGCATGGTGGACCGAGGTGATGAGGTGAAAGGAAGGAGGTAGGGTGTCGACACCCTACAACGAGGACCTTTTCTACTAGTGGCGACAACAGGTCATCGTTCTATATGACTATCCCTACGAGGGGATCGACTTTGGAGGAGATCCATACATGCCACTTCCACCAGGGGCCGCTTATGGTGACATAGGTATGTCAAAATGTTTTTACATATTTCATTTTTTTGTATTTTTGTATAATTAGGACAAAAATATTTTTGGATGGTGCTTAAGTACTGACTAGACTTTATGTGCCGCAGACATGGGTCTATGATGGCCAGAGGGTTTCCTTTGACATCGACGGAGGAATCGGGGAGACTAGGCCATGGGAGGAGAAACCGAGAGGGTCCTACAAAACATGCAGGGAAACCTATCACGTTTGACTCATAGGATACCCATGGTCCAGGTAGAGGATCTTCCTAAGGCCATGCAGCGATAGGTGGTTGGTGTATCCAGGGTGTGGGTATGACTCTTTCAGCATCTCACAAATGTCATGGTTTGCTACCATGACACAAATTCAATGCCACAAGCATAGATGTCATGGGATATGATAATACCGGTTGTATATATATATTGAGGGTGTTAGCCCCATTTTGTACTATAAACACCATATTTTTTGAAATATATAAAAAAAGGATCTTCATCTTTACTTATATTTTACAATGTGTACATTTATTAGATGGTTTTCTTTGCTTTTAATTATGTGACAAATGCCAATCTAAAACAAAGTTAGCATAAGCATCAGATACATGATTAGAACTCCTAGGAATATGATAATATGTAATAAAATCAAATTGTCGTTCTAAAAGACGTACCCGTAGGAATCATCAGAGTAAAGTAGGATCATGCACACAGTAACAGTCGTTCAACTGACGTACTACTAACTGGGAATCCAGGTGAACTTCCAATGAATGAATTCCATGTGAGATAGCATCGCATAAAATTTATATAATGACACTATATTTGGCCACATTATTCATGGATGGCCCTAGGCATACACCTCCTGAAGACACCAGTAGACCCTCAGGTGAGTAAACCACCCAAGTGGTGGAAACCAAGTTCTGTGTATGATGACTGGCCCTGTCTGCGAATCCTAAGTAGAATGACGACTCCGTTGACATCTTTCAACCAAGTGAAAATTCGATAAGAAATCAGAAGATGAAAAAATAAAAGAGATATATACACTAAATTACATTAGTATACAAAGAGTTTCGCCCAAGCCTGGGGCTCAAGCGTAATATATTTTAAGTAGAGCCCATTTTTGGGCTCGGCCAACTTATTCCCTTCATAATATTCTAACTCATAGGCTCCTTTTTCTAGAACACGTCACACGATATAAGGACCATACCACATGGGTTTCAACTTGCCTGCCCCCAGTGGTTATTTGGCTTGATCGTACAAGAGGACCAAGTCACCCTCAGCATACAATCGAGGGCAGACAGACTTGTCGTATTGGACCTTAACACATCGTTTGTTCTCCTCGATAGCCATAGAGGCGTCTCAACGTTTCTCATCAAGACTCTCTAGGTATACAAGGCATCGCTCAAGATCAGAAGTGTAAGGTAGGAGTGCGACTACCAACTTAAGAGAAGGGATTTCACATTCAATGGGTAATATTGACTCCACATAGTGAACTAACTAGAAAGGGGAAAATCTGATGGCATTCTTGACCGAGGTTTGTTATGCCCAAAGTGCAGGATATAGCATGATGTGCCAGTAGGATTTACTCTGACTGATAGTTTTTTGCAAATTGGTCTTGAGAGACTTGTTGACGCCCTCTACTTGCCCATTTTCCTAGGGATAATAAGGATAAGAATGACCATGTTTAAACCCCAGCTTAGCTGCTAGTTCTTCCATCATCTCAATCTAAAAGTGACTTCCATGGGCAGTGAAAATCTCACTCGGGATACCGAACTGGGCGATAATATCATTGAATACGAAGAAGGTTGCAGTATTCCCATCATATTTAACTGTAGGCATGGCCTTAACCCACTTAGTCAAGTAGTATATGACCACGATAATGTGTTGATGCCCCCCAGCTGAAGTTGGGTTGCAATCGACAAATTCCACCACCGACTTGGTGAAGGGATCGACGGTAATGACTGGGTGAAGAGGGGTTGGATGCGAGCGCATTTTCCAAGTGAACATGTGGCAGGGGTGACACTTCTTAACTACTTCGATACAATCCTTAAATATAGTAGGCCAGAAATAGCTGGCTCACAAAAAAATTTGGGTTGTCGCAAGCCCGGATAAATGACCACCACAAGCCCCATTTTGGCAATCATTTAGGATAGACTTGGCTTCTCCATGAGTTAAACAACGATGCAAGATATCGTCTATTCCTCGGCAATACAAAGTGTAACAACGATAGTATATTTATTAGCTCGGTACCTTATATGTCATCAGTCATCTTGTGAGAGATGTTGAGGGAAATTCAAAGCCTGTAGATAGAGAACAACATCTCCATACCAGGGATCAGATGACGAGATGATAAAAATGTGTTCGTCTTCAAATGAATCAACATGGATATCATCCTCATCTAGTCGTGGAAAATTGGATATCAACTCTACAAAGACTAGGGATTTCTTGGATTTCACGGAAGCAAAATCAAGATCAAACTCCTGTAAAATGACAATCCATTTATTATATTTTCCCCCTATGATACATTGGGTAAGGACGTATTGAAATGGATTGACATCAGCAACCACCGTAGTCTTACAAAGTAATATATAATGACACAAACGTTGGGCTGCATGAATGATAGCCAAATCTAGCCTTTCAACATGAGTATAATTAAGTTTAGGATCGAGCAAAGTTTGACTAACATAGTAAATGACATGCTCATGGAGCTCATCATCCTACTGAACTAGAACCATACCAATCATATCCTCAGACACAACGATATAAATCAAGTAATCTATACTATAGTTAGGAGGCTTCAGCAGAGGCACCAACACCAAATATTTCTTCAAAGCATCGAAGGACTCCTCGGCTTGCTCATCCCAGATAAAAGGGGCGTCCTTCTTCAAAAGACGCATGAAACCTTTAGTGATAGTGGTATAGTTCACTATAAACCTATGAAGAAAGTTGACTTTCCCATGTAGACCCTGAAGTTGTCTAATTGTGCATAGGATATGCAACCGAAGTATTGCCTCAACCTTAAGTGGATCTACCATGACCCCAGACTCATAAACTAGAAAACCTAAAAGATGACCAGACTTAACGCAAAAGATGCACTTGTGAGGGTTCAACTGGATTCTATAATAATGACATATTTCAAAAACAAGTCGAAGGTGAGTAACGTGATCCACTCTCTTGTGAGAGTGAGTAGAAAGATCATCAAGGTAAGATTCAACTATGTGCTTAAGATCATGAAACGTGAAATTCATGGCACGTTGAAAGGTTTCTCCGTCATTTTTAAGGCCGAAAGGCATCTTCCGGTATGAAAAAGTACCCCAAGGACAAATAAATGTCATCTTGTGTTGATCCTCAGGTTTAATTTGAATTTGATTATATCCTAAAAATCCATCCATAAAATAAAAGGCTTCTCTTCCCACACACTCGTCGAGAATCTAATTGATGAAAGGTGTGGGGAAGTTGTCTTTCGAACATGCCTTGTTTAGGTCACGAAAATCCATACATACATGGATGGTTCCTTGCTTCTTATCTACAAGAACAGGGTTGGATACCCATTCAGTTAAAGGAACCGAGTAGATGAAGCCGGCATTAAGTAGCTTCTCCACCTCTGCCTTAATAGTAGGGGCCTTTCAAGGATTGACAGCTCTAAGACATTGTCAAACAGGTTTAGTATCCGGATAAGTTTTAATCTCATGTAAAACAATACGAGGATCGATCCATAGCATCTCTTCATAGGACCAAGCAAATATATCTCAGAATTCCTTGAAGATTTTGGTGTAGATCAGGATTTATTATGGCAAACAATCTGCACCAATATTTACATTTTCAACTTTTTCAGGGGTATGAGAGATGTTGATCTGGATGGTCGGAGAAATACTTTCCATGTTTCCTTCGGAATAAATGTCGTGCGTATCAATTGGAACTACGGCGTGACCAACTATCTCACTCAAAGTATATTGAAAGTCGTCTTGTTCGATTCTTTCAAGCTCTGGGAGGAAATAAGAGTGTTGATGCATATCACCCCAAGGTTTGTCAGAACCATTCATGGGTTGAATGATGGCTTCGTCCAAAGGAAAAGTCCCATCGAGGAAATCATGTGAACAATTCAACGAAGTGGCCCACATGAGCCTAGACACGATATCCTCCTCATCCATCGATGAGGGAACAAGATCGAGATCGGCGGAAGAGTCGAGAATAGATTGATACGCAATCTATACTACCGATAGTGGCATGGCCATACCAGCATGCGACTTTCCTTCACAAGACAAAGTCGGGGAAGGTAGGTTCCACGGATCATCAAAATAATATGTGCGGAAAGGAATGGACCTCCCAGTCTAGAAAAATCTACTGGACATGGTATACATGTGATGGTTTGGTGCCGAGAAGTTGAAAGAACCCATAAAGGAAGAATACATTCTGACACCGATATTCTTAGTTGTCAGCTGAGAATTGTCGATCACAGGGATCAACAGTCCAAGAGATGCATTAGGACTAGAGCACGCAAATAATAATTGATCGATCATCACAATCTTCCCTTATTGAGGAAAAAAAAGAGTACGGAAGACGGACAACATGATGAAGATCACAGCATAAGTCCAATTGCGACCTAGTAATAGGTTATAATCAAGGGGCGCATCAACTACCTCTACTTCCACCTCTACCATCTTCCCACCTAACTGGACCAGAAAGGTAGGGAGAATACCATGAGGACGGAAGGAATGATCGTCGAAAGCAGTCAACATTTTTGATGACTTGGAAAGGGTCAGAGAACCAATATCTTTCCAACAAACCAGGGACATCACACACATAGTGGGGCCTTCATCAACAACCGCACATTTGATGGTATACTTTGAATACTCCACATGGATTTGGAAAGCCACATGGTAAGGCAAGCGAGGCTTAACATCTGTGATGTCAAACTTGATAACCTTTGAGCCACTGGGTTCTATAGCTCCTAGAGCAGAGAGTAAGGCATTCCTCTATGAAGGACACGTCTAGAGTACCTCCAAAGCTGACACCGCACAAGGGGTTTGGCCCAGGTCCTCAACAATAAAGTAGTTCTAGGTGGCTCTAGCATTTGGATTATTGGTAGAGAACTTGAGTACTCTTTTTGAAATATGAGGGGGTGGAACCAGTTTCTCAATCTATAAAGTCATCTCTGGAGGAGGAGGAGGAGGAGGAGATTATAGACCAGGAATAGTTTGTTTAGAACTATAGTCTCGAGATCGAGTGGCTACATCGATTTTCACATCGACCATATTGATACATAAACGGTCGCCATCTTGTGACTGTTGGTTTTGACCTCCACCAACTGCATTTTCAGCATTTGAGGAGCTCGCGGCTAAGTGTTGATTATGTGGGAATGGATTTGTCAGCACGGCAGGCGATTGAGCCAAAAGCCTCGCAGCTTCTGCAAGTTTGGTGCACAAATGGGTAAGGTGATCATATGTGCAAATATTACAAGGAAAATTCACCTTACATTTTTCTCGTTTTCCCTCTCCAACATTATTACCTGTCTTCTCATTATTGTCCTTAGATTTACTACCAATTTTCCCACCCTTACGGTTATTAAGTCCTTTCTTCTTATTCCCTCCTGGTTGTTGGTTACCATTCGGGTTGGTCGACAATTGCACTAAGTGTACATCCTTCGACTAAGTGGGGTTGGAAGACACAGACGAGGCTAGTCCTCCTGGAGACTGGCTTAAAGACAACTCTTTCAACTTGTTTGTCATCGAGTCAACATACTTTACATTAGCGAAACTTACAATGCCATCGGCATGAGGCCCGGGTTTTTTCCTAGGGTCGTAAGTAGACCGCGGTGCATCAGGAAGGAGGTGGTATAACATCCCATATTGAGCATATATCAAATCTAACTGCTAGGCCCTAAAGATAGCTTCTTCCTCAGTGGTAACCCCATAAGTAGCAACGTCCTTCGAGATAGGAGCGTGCAAAGATTTAAGAAACCATTCTAAAAGAAAGTTCGGGGGTATAGGGGTCTTAATCAACCTCTTTCATCTATGCCACTCCTAGATATGGTCTAAGATATGAGTGGTGGTATCCTAGCGTAAAGTAGGAAAAAATTCTAGGCCAACATCATAACGAATGGGAAACTATAATTGGTTAAGAAATACCATCACCAACTGACTAAAAGCCCCATATGCCCCCCCTAGGTATCTCAATATACCATTTCTACACAACTCTGATAAGGATGCATTGAAATAATATCAAACGAATAGAATCATCATTAAGGGAGTTTGATGAGCACCAAAGGTGAAAGGTAGTGATGTGATCACCAGGATCCTCTCCATTCTTACCCTCAAACTTTGGGATGTCTGAAGGAATTTTGGTGGGGACCGAGGGCCATGTAGGATCGTGACTCACAGGGTCATTCATTAACTTAGATAGATCTATCAGATTAAGCAGGGCCATAAAAGGGAGACAGGGTTGTGACATCTGGCCCCAACCTTCCAGGAAAGATTGTGCTTGTGGATTTGGAGGCCATCTAGGGTTATGGTAAACACCATGGCCCTGTCCATCATTATAAGGCCCTCCTCTGGGTTGATTCATATAAGGTTCGTTGGGCATTAGTCCAACTGGAATTTTTTGTTGAGGGTTACAAAAATTTTCCCCAATCAAATTAGATCTGGGTTGGGGGTTTCCCAAAGTGTGAAACTGACCTCCCCTATGTTGGAAACCATAGGATAGAGGCGGATTTTTCATTCCAAATGTATTGGTCGAAATATTCACCGAGGAGGTAATATTGTAGGATGAAACTTGAGCCAAAACTTGTCCGCCAAGTTGACTATTCCACCCAGAAGTAGGAGGATTGGAACCAGTGTTAAAAGTAGGCATACCTCCCATATTAGGATTCATTTGAGGGATTTTAGATCCACCAAATGAAAAAGGAATGTAAGGAGGTGTACTGCCCCCAATCCCAATGCTAGCATTAGGGTAAGTCATTGGGATGGAGTTTGAAAACTAGGAAGTGAAGTTAGGCATACCATAAGAAAATGGACTAGAATCCATAGGGATGGACTAAACAATGTAGCCCAGTGAGTGGCCAAGAGACCCAAAGGGGTTCAAGTCAGTAGATTGAGCATTAACTATAGGTCAGGCCATAGTAATGATAGGTGCCTTTGGTACTAAAACCATGGAGGTTGTAGGAGTCGAAGGGGTGTCATTAACTATTGTGGGTATGGGAATCGAAGGGCTCCCATAATTATGAAGAGAAGGTTTAGTACTCATCCTTATAGAATCACAAGTTTGAACGGTGGATGTGTCTGTACCATGTATAATGAATCTACGCCTTTTAGAAGTCAAGGACACGGAATACGAATAAATCCATAGAAATATCTCTGACGCTAGGCGAGTATCTGGGGGATATCCCTTCAACCAACTTCGTGGGACCTCATGATTAAATCTGGTGTGAGCAGAGCCTCCTGATCTTACCAATTATACAATGGATTTCTCCATTCCCTGACTTAGACACATATGTTGATTTAATTGCCTTGGAGAAGTTTACTCACAAAATCCTATTCCAAGGCACTAAATCCTAGGCTAGTTTGTGCACCCTAGAAAATAAAATCGTTACTAATCAAATTTAAATTATAGCATTGATTTTATGGTCGTGATTGCTCAAAAAGGTATGGTGATGAAAATCATGGTGTTATGACTCTGCAAGAAAGTAAATATGAAAATAATGCAAAGTCCTAACTTTAACTTGTAATGTATGATATGCTGCTAAAAATGATGCAATTTTCAAATTCAACTCTGTGATTCAAAAGTAAAAATGCAATATTTCATTGTATGTACTAAGCTAATGATAAAAACTCAAAAGACAAAAAATGTTAAGCAATGAAAAATGCCTATTTTTTTGTATTTTCAATATATCGAAATTGAAAATGCATGGACTAAACAGTAACTTGATATATATAACCATATTGTGTATAAAAGAGATATAACTCAAGCAGGATATCAAGTAATGAAACACCCAGCCCAATGTACAAGGAAAATAAAAATGAAAGATGAAGAGAAAAACTTCGCCCAAAAATTCAACCAAAAGAGGGTTTCATGTCATCCCACAGGCACTCAACGGGCACTACAGGGACCTAAGAAGGCTCAGCAAGCATCAAATCCCACCGAGAAAACAACAAACCAAGAAAAAAAGCAAGGAGAAAAGGTGTACATGATTGTTTGGGAAAACAGAGCGTATATATGCATCTTGCAGTGAGATAGCCTGCGTGTATATGCGACTGTCAAGCAGAAAGGCGTGTATATGATTTAAACAAGACCAGGCAAGGGAGAAAGGCTGAAAACTCAGACCCAGAGTGAACAGGAGTTGTCAATCAATGATACAACAAGAACCATAATATAAATGAGAGAAATCTAAGGAGAAAAGTACTCCAAACCCTAAGAAAGAAGATTCATCCCCAGTATGGTCACCAATTCTATTACGAGGAAAATATCTCTATGGATAGGGTGAACTACAATAGACAGGTATGACTGTATAAATCGACTCAATTCCAGCATATGCTATATAAACTAATGTGAAAAAGAGGTAAGAAAGGGGCCTACCTCATCCAAATGTTTGATGATGTCCACAGTTGAGCACTTCAACCCAAAGATTTATACCTGCAACAAGTTCTCAACAAACAAGCAGAGAAAGCATATAGTGATAATATAAAAGGTTAGCACATTAGATAGCATAATCCATTAATATACAAAGAAAACATTCCCATGGATCATAACACATATATTTGCAAGATATCAATTGGACGGGAAATGAGTATTTCTATTAATAAATGATCGGCAAAAGTGAAAATATTATAGACTTCTTTGTCGACATGGTTCAGAACCAAGAATCTGAGTTCCTTCCAATTGGGCCTCCACCACTTCAATCCTCCACCAAAGGAAATCTCATATAAGGGATACAAAGATGTTCTCCATCAATAAGGGAATATCTTGGGGGTTGAACATTGTGTTCAGACTTAAAGGACAAAGTGATGCAGACTCAATATGAAGTAAATAATTTCTCCATAGTAACTTTTCTCTCAAAGTTGAATTCTCTCTCCTTTTCCATAGCTTGGAATTGGCTTCTTTGTATCCTTCAAAATGAAGCTGAAGGGTCGAGTCCGAACGTTTCCAGTATATGGAAGGCCAAGGATTAGAGATATCCTTTCGTGACATGGAAACCCGACATTTAATTTTGAATTTTTGGCACAAATCCCGATGTATGCGGGTTGTAGTGGAGCAGTTGGCGTATATGCTTGTTGTATAGCTTGCAAGGTGCATACAAGTGGAAAAATATTTATTTTTGTCTCTGGATTTATCAATCATGGAAAATAATTTTGGATGGGAGAATGGAATAAGGCCCTCTCTGCAATCTTGCATAGGGTGAGGAAAATCTTTCTCTAACAAAGTATGAATTGAAGTAGAAGTTGTCATCCAATTCTTAGCCTATTCAATAATAATCTTGCTTGAATCAGCCTTTATTAACCTTATACTTTTCCATGAGAAATCCCTCTTTATATAGGGGAAAGAGAGATGGTTAAATATATTAGGATGATCCCACCAAATCAGAGAAGTGAGTAGGATCCCAACCATACGGATGCCACCTCACCTTCTAGAATATCCCCTTATAGAACTTTTGTGAAGGTCGACCTTTTATTAGCCTTTTGGCATCGTCACACCTCGGTTGTAGAGAAGCCTGCAGAGACATCACAAACCAGTTTTAGGGTAGAGTGCGACGACCAAGCATCGTCACACCCTGCTTATGGTGCAGCCTGCAACGACCTTCCTTAATAGGGTTTTTTGGAAAAGGAAGCCAGTCATTTTCCTCATGGAGACAGGCTCTTTTTGGGAACATGAAAACATGTTGTCAATGGATTACTTAATATTAACAAAATAATGTGTAACAGAATGCCCCCCAAAGTATGAGGCTGGAACTCGTGACAACCAAAATAATTTGAAAAATGTGTTTGTCAGAAACAAGGAGCGCATTAGTCAGGATCCTACAAACAATCAAGCATCAGCATAATAATATACCATCATCTAAGGTAGGCATTCCCATACTCATATTACAATGTGTCAAATGAGTCATGGCCATTAAACATACACCGTGGATCCATGTCATCGTGAATCGACATAGCCACCCAGAATACACTATGGATCTATTCTTTAAATACTTCAAATTCATACATAGCCACGAGATATACAAAGTGGATCTATGTGTTAAGACAAATCATGAATACTTTATCGAAACCTGGACCAGAATGGTGTGACCTAGGGTATTCATTTCCATCGTTCTAAGTACGAATCTAACCATGCGATTACAGGTGTTGAAGTCAAACATGGTAGAAACCACTTAATTACCAGTTAATAATGAGAACCGTTAACAAGTGAGAGGGAAATCACCATTGATGTCAATCACTCCCAAGGTACCTCAGTACAATCCGATGAGTGTGAATAAAGGAGTTGAATTCAAACACTCAAGAGAATCTTCCAATCAAGGGCAAACGATGTGAACCCACTGTCGAAAGCAAAGAAACCTGTCATTGAGGCATGTCAACTCTAAGGCACTGAATGATTTCTAAGTCTTGATCCTGGATAATAAGTTGAAGTCAACGGGAAAATACACATCACAGGAGGGCCTTGATGTATCCCCCATCAATGATAGGAAATGATCAACATATTTCAGATAGATCAAAGCATGAAATGATTCAAAACTGACACAGGGAAGGCCGACATGGTAGAAAATTTATAACTGCAAATGGTCGACTCAATAGGAGTCTTATTAAGGCTAGACTTATCTTGAACATATGAACGAAACGAAAATGGATTTGGCAGCATTTACTCAAGGAGGACCTAACATATGGACATGTGGATAGTCAAATGAGAGACGAAAGAATGTCCCAACCCAGATTCAAATGATGAAGGGGCGTGTCATGTTCAAGAGAAACTATTACTGCCACTAACATAGATACAAAGACATATTTCTTTCCCAAATTCCCCCCCACCATTTATGGCGAGTACCTCTTTATTTTTATGCAAGCTTGAGGAGGATAACATGTGCTTGTTTATGTAAGCTCATCCTTGGGACAAGTCCCTTGGAGTACATTTAACGAACCCTAAGAAGGAGTGGTTTGATCCCATATGGGTCTCCTGATGTTATTTTAATGAGTCCAAAGAGAGAAAACTCAGGGATTTTTCATGTTTAGAGAGTCTGAAAAACACTTAAAGAGGACTCCACAAGTTCCTTTTTCGTAAGTTAATCTGATGAGACCAAAAAAGTGATAATATACTGCCCATCAAATTTTTTCTTCAAATACTTTTATGAGCGTGAAAAGAACAAGGTCGCTTGACAATATTTTCGTTTTTACGGAGCATGAAAAGAGATTAAAGGATACTCCATAGGTGTTGTTTTTCGTGTTACCATCACGAGTATGAAAAAGATGACAAAAGCATACTCGGTTATGTTCTCATTGATTTATGAGCATGAGAAGGAACAAAACCTAAGCTCGAAGTTTTTCCTGAAAAACTCTAAAAGGATCTGTACAGGTGACAAATGTATAAAATCAAACCCAAAAAGATGTATCCCTGTTCAATATTCCACTCCTAGATTTCTCACCTGCGAAAAATAAAACACTTGTAACACCATTAGAAGTCTAGGGTTTAGGTGAAATACATTAAAATAATATAAAAAATGAAATGGAAAAGTGAAAAGTAAATAAATATGAGTAAAAACTTCATTTTACCATTTCATTGTTACTCCACCCAAACTTCGTTCCAAAAACCCCCTATTTACCTCAAACTTCCACTATGGATCGCGAGAGGTGTGGTTGACCATTTGACGAATGGACTCTACAGGACAGGTAACTTTCACCTCCTTCAACTTTTCATGGATTCATTTTTGGTTTTCATTTCTTAGAAATGTCTTTTTAGGTTTCATTTTGTAGGGTACTTGCGCCTGGAGGTCATTACAGGCACCCTGTATCATGCCCTACGATGAAACAAGGTCATTGCAGGAAACCTTTAAGCTACAATGCGATAAATCTGCACTATATGGGCTAGCTATCCTGCGACATGCACAAAACCAAAAAAATTTTAAGATGTTTCAGCCAATAAAAAGTGTCCAGGAGAAAGATGAAGATACTAATGCCTCTTCTATGTTCCATTTCAGGTCTTCTACAGTAAGGATGTTGGAATGGCGAGAGAGAGAACATGAGGATGAAGATTAATTCTCCGATAATGACCCGAGAACAGTAAATTCCCTCTGGCAATGTGGACTGCTAAAATTCTTCAAGATACAGGGCATGAGGGCCCAGTTGAGATTACTGGAGTACTTAGTCCATATGTGGGATGTAGACCAACAAGTATTCTGTGTGGGGGCTCACATCCATGAGATAGATATCGAGGATATCTACTTTTTGATTGGGTTGTCTCATCAAGGGGCTTGAGTTACACTGACAGGTAGCAGAGGAGGTGGCGAGCCTATGAGCCATTATGTCACCACACATTGTGTGCCAGGTGTTGAGAGACATAGCGGCAAGGTCTCTATCTGAGATGTATGTGACTTACCTTTAAGGAATATCCTATACACCATTGTTCATATGGCAGGAAACACATATCCCCATATGGCCCTTCAGAGAGACTTCCAGTATGTGCTAAAATGCATGGAGCCCTGAGTTTTCAACTAGAGTGATGGGGTTCTTAGAAGAATGAATAAACAATTGACCAATTTTAGGAGAGGTGACTTGAAACAATTCGGATACAGGTCAATTTTGGTGTCCTTCTTCCTGGAGAGGGTTCCACACTTGCACCTACAGGTGGAGTGGGGCATACCGGCCCCACAGGATCCAAGAATGAAGAGGTGGTGTGACCTCATGGCTCGGCATGTGACTGGCCCCATCATCAGGTATAATGACATTTTGTTTGATTGATTGAGGCCTCATATGATTATGGTATATGACTACACATATGCCAAATTAGACTTCCAAGGTGATCCAGACTTGGTTCTTCCTGAAGGTTCTCAATGGGGGAACATAGGTAAGAAGTACATTTTGTTTTTATAATGTTTTTATAATTTTTAAGTATGGAATGTTTTTATGTTCTTAATCTGATGACTAATCAAAAATCTTTTTAACGATACATATGTGGGACCTCATTGACCTCCAGGTTCATGTCCCATTCAGAAGCGAGGGGAGAGAGTCGAGGTAGCAGGATTAGTCATTGTCGACTATGAGGATATAGAGAAAAACTTGGAGGGGATGATAATGGACGTCCCATATGCCTCCATTGATGATATCTTGAGGCACTATCAGTGCCATATAGTAGGCGTATCCACATCCATCAGTCGACTTCTCCGTAGAGTAGCACGGGCAGTCGCATGTTATCACGAGAAGCATCCTTGATGCTATATTTGTATATGAAGCCATGTGTTCACATTTTTGACATTTTGGTCTTCGGAAAAAGACACTTTTTGTAAAAACTTTTATCGTTATATATATGAGGCTTTTACCGGCTTACTTGTTGTATATACAAAGTATGATTGGATTTTATAAATTTCTCATATGTTAATGTATTTAGACATCTAGGAATGTATTGATATTCAATGTAATCAAAATGACGTTCCAAGAGGCGAATTCGTAAATATACCCTTAATAGCGTAGGACTTCGGATGTAGTAGGTGTTACTCAACTGTAAGACTACTAACTACGAATCGAGGTGTACAAGAAGATGACGGATTCCAAGAGACACAACGTCAGTCAATAATTCGATGACTGCACTATATTCCGCAATATTGTTAGTTGCAAGACCAAGGCAAACACCATGGAGAATAATCAACTCATATGTAGGTGCATAGATTTCCCAAGCAGCAGATGCTAAGTTCTAAGTACTGCGACTAGCGCCATCAGTGAAGCTAATGTAGGGTAGTGAAGACACAGACATATGGAAACCAAGCACAACGCAAGGTAAGGAGATGAAGGTCGAAACCAAACAATGAAAAAGAACGCAAGAGTATAATACACTAAAAGTACAAGAACTCATGCAAAAATGACTTAAGCATAGTACTTCTTTAATTAAAGCCCATTTCGGGGCTCACTCAAATGGATTCCATCATAATCGACTAGCTCATAAACTCCCTTTTCTAACACACGTTTGACAATGTAAGGACCTCGCCACATGGCTTCGAATTTACCGGCCTGAAGGAAATCCTGATCCTGCTCGTAAAGGAGAACAAGATCACCTTCAAAAAAAATATGTGGCTTGACATACTTGTCATATTGGGATTTAACACGTTTATTCTGAGTTTAAATAATTAGGGTGGCATCACGACGGGTTTCGTCTAATTGCATTAAATACAAAAGACGCTCTTCTTCAATGGAGGTATTAGGGAGAAGTTCAACGGCCAGTTTCAAATATGGTATTTCACATTCAATCGGCAAGATAGCCTCGATACCATAAACTAGCTGGAAAGGTGTAAATCCCGTGGCAGACTTGACAGATGTCCGACAGGCCCACAACGAGGAGAACAACATTATGTGTGAGGTTTTCCTATGAATTCCTATCATCCGTCGAAGCATAGTAATGAGAACTTTGTTGATTTCTTCAACTTGGCCATTGGCATGTGGGTAATAAGGGGTTGAGTTTTCATGGCAAAGACCCAACTTTTCAGTAAGTTTGGGCATCACAAAATTCCAAAAATGGCTACCGTAATCGATAATGATAGCTTAAGGGATACCAAATCGAGTAATGATATTATTGAATATGAACAATGCTGTAGTTTTCCCAGTGTTATAAAATGTAGGCATTGCCTCGACCCATTTAGTGAAATAATCCACAGCTAGAATGATGTATCCATGCCCCTCGGCCGAGTGAGGGTTACATGTCATGAAGTCAATGCCCCATTTGGCGAATGGACCAATGGAAACTACAAGATGTAAAGGAGCAGGATGAGATCGTATATTGTTATTATAAGTTTAGAAAGCATGGCATTTATGGATAGCAATAATGCAATCCTTAAATAAATAAGGCCATAAATAACTCGCTCGTAAGATCTTTTGGGCAGTGGCATACCTAGACATATGACCACCACATGCTCCAGAGTGACAGTCATTCAAATATTTCTCAGCTTCGTCGTAAGTGATAAATCGGCAGAAAATGGAGTCAATACCGCGCCGATAAAGGGTATCACCAAGAATGATGTATTGTCGAGCTTAATAGTGTATGCGACGATGATCTGTGCTAGAGATATAAGGCTGGAAAGTTTGATTCTGGAGATAAATAATGATATCTCCATACCATATGTCAGCAGAAATGATCAAAAAAAGGGATTCATTAGGTAAGGAATCCTCTGTCACATTTTCTATCTCAGTGGAGGGAAGGTCACACATCAGTTCAACGAAAACCAAAGATTTCTTATACTTAGCGCATTCAAATTCCAAGTCAAACTCCTGGAGAATCACTATCCATTTGGAGTACTTTCCCCCTAGCAATTTTCGCATAAGGATATGTTGCATAGGGTTGCAATCAGAAATAACAGTGGCTTTGTGTAATAGGATATAATGACAAAAACGTTGGAAAGGTTGAACAGTTGCCAAGGCCAGTTTCTCCACATGGAGGTATTTGGTCTCGGTGGTCATGAGGCTCCGACTCAAATAGTATATCACATGTTCGCCATGTGAGTCATCCTCTTGGACTAAGACCATGGCACTGGTAGAGTTCACAGCAGCTAAGTAGAAGAAGTAATCTCAGCTATAGTGAGTGGGAAACAATAAGGGTGTACGAGTTAAGGCAATTTTCAAAGCTTCGAAGGCTTTGTTCATGGTATTGTCCCATACAAATGTTAATTTTTCAAAATCCCAACCCAGTTTCAGTCTCGCTGATTTTTCAGTCAAATTTAAATGCCAAACTCAGTTTCAGCACTGTTTCAGCATATGCTACAGCCTGGTGTTTCAGCATC
>JZKD02S1679235.1:420366-448387 GCA_000966675.3 Picea glauca
CTCACCCTCACTTTAATCATAAAGTTATCTTTTAATTTGCATCTCACAAATTAATTTGACTAAGACCCATTTTCGGCAATTTCTCCCCTTAGGCGCCTAGGGAAGAGAAACACTTACCTTGGTACATTATTAAAAAATTAACAACAAACTCGTAACCTTTCTTAAGTAGCTGAGTGAATCCTTTCGTAAGTTCAGCATAATTCGGGATGAAACGACATAAAAAGTTTCCCTTCCCTTGCAAACTTTGGAGTTGGTGTAAAGTGGAAGGAGGTAGATTAAGGATAGCGTCAACCTTCAAAGGGTCTACACGAATCCCGTGTATCGACACAATAAAACCAATTATTCGGTCGAACTCCACACAAAAGATACATTTTTGTGGGTTTAAGCGGATACTATAATGACGACAACATACGAAAATGGCCCACAAATCTGTCGGGTGATCTTGGCGACGAATGGAATGCTTCGGTAGATCATCAAGATAAGGTTGCACGATGATCTTAATATCATGCAAAGCATAAGACATAACACATTGAAAAGTTGTGCCAGCATTCTTGAGACCAAAGGGTAATTTTCGGTAAGCAAAGGTCCCCCAAGGGAAAATAAAAGATTTCTTGTGTTGGTCCATGGGTAAGATGTTAATTTGATTATAGCCAGAGAAACCATCCATCAAAGAGAAGATTTTCTTGCTGAAACATTTGTCGACGATCTGGTCAATGAAGGGGGTTGGGTAATTGTCCTTAGGACAAGCCTTAATTATGTCCCTATAATATACATAGACACAGATGGTACATTGTTTCTTATTCACTGGAACGATATTGGATACCTAATCAGTCAATGCCACGGGATAGATAAAGTTGGCTTTAAGAATTTTTTCAACTTCAAGCTTGATAGCAACATCTTTACATGAGTACACTAAGTGAAGTCTCTGTCGAACAGGTTTAGCATCCGGGTATGTCTTAATCTCATGTACCATGATATCATGATCGATACCTAGAATTTCTTCGTAACTCCAAGCAAAAACGTCACGAAATTCTTGGAAAAGGGATTTATATTCATGGACCTTTTTGGTAGAACAGGAGCCTCCAATATGAACATTCTCCACAACTCTAGGTTTAATAGATATGTCGAGAGGGACGGTAGGTGAAATGTTTCTCAAGTTCCCTTCATACAAAACATCGTGTGATGACTTAGGAACTGAGGAAATAACCACAACAATCGATGGAGTTGAAATCTGCTGGTAACTCTCTATGGTGTCGTGTTCTAGGAAGATAATGGATCGATGATGTCCATCGTCCCAAGGGGTGTCTTCCATAGACATGACTGAAATTATCATCTCATCAGTAGGAAAGAATACATGAAATGGATCAGGAGATGAATCACAGAGAGAAGGAGGAGAAGGGCTTGTCGATTGAATAGCTTGGTAAGTGGATTCGACTGGACTTAAAGGAATCTTGTCACTGTAACAAGAGTAATCACCAAGGCTAGGTACTGGCCATGGATCGTATGACTCAGGGGCTTCAAAAACGGTGGTGGATATCATGTTAATAGAGGAAACAAAAAAAGGGGGGATATCAAGTGGTGGGATTGGAAATGTACCCATCAAAGTTGAATCTTTCAAAAGACCCACGTCGACATTCTCATAACCAGGAGGTGTCTTTGAAATGAATGGAACCTTTCTAGTATGGGAATCGGAATTAAAAAATGCCAGTTGGTCAACAGTAACAACTTTTCCTTGGTGGGGGAAACATACCACACAGAAAAGGGTAGACGCAATTGCATGCATGGAATCAATCCAGCTAAGGCCAAGTAAAAGATTATAATCAAGAGGTGCATCAAATACCTCAACCTCAACATTGACCAATTTACCTTCCAACGTAATAGACAACGACGGAAGAAAACCGTAGGGTTTAAATCCTATACCATTGAAAGACTTAAGTGTATTGTGTGATTCGGTGAGGGTAGGAGAGCCAATGGCTTTCCAACAAGTGATGGACATGATGCAAGTCGAGGCTCCTTCGTCAATAATAGTTCTACATATGTTCTTGTTTTCAACAACAACTTGTATATGGAATGCTAATTGAGGAGGAAGCCTTGAAACATGATCTTCCAAGTCAAAGATTATGAGATTAGTATCCGTGGTATCAATTCTACCGATGGCCTTTAACAGTTCCTTTTGTTGAGCTGGGAAACTTTGAAGGACTTCGAGAGCTGACATCGCAAAGGGTGCTTGCGCAAGATCTTCTACAATGTTGTAGTTTTGTGAAGCACGGGCGTGAGGTTTAAACGCAAACTTTCAAACAATGCCCTTGGGAGGAGGGCGAAGGACTGTATCGAAACCCAGTTGTTCAAGATGAAGAGGACAATTGGGAGGTGAATTTGGGGGAGAAGGTGGAAACAACGAAGGTGGTATATCATCAAGTTTCTCTTTTAACGAAGCGTAATCCTTAGCTCGAATTGCGACTGCAACTTCGTTCTTTTTTTAGTCACCAGTACACATAAGGACATAGGATGAAGTAGAAGGGGTAGCTTGGTCATGAATGACCAATTCGGCTTGTTGTTGAGAAGGGAAAGGTTGCGACAAAATGACAGGTGTAGAAGGTTTTTTGGTTCCTTGGAGGAACTTAGTAACTTCAGCACATCTTGGACAATATTTCATGTAATGGTCATCACCATAGATAAGGCAGGGGTAACGAGGCTTACAATTGTCTTTATCATTAGCAGATTGTGTTTTGGATTTATTAGATTGTGGATTATTATTCTTGTCCTCCTTATTCTTACCCTTTCCTTTCTTTTTGTTTGGATTTCTCCCAGTAGGCGTGGATTGAACATAATTAAATTCAGCAGTCTTACCAGTGGAAGGAGTAGGAGTAGGATTATTTTGTGCATTGGAATTATTAGATTTGGGATTGGTGTGACTGGAAGGCGAAGACTGGATCTCAGCGTGAAACATGACAATCACACCATCAACAGCATGAGAAGTTGTTGCAAGTTTTGGGGTAGGGTTTGTGGAAGGACGAGGAGTATCATGCATTAGATCATAAAGTGTTCTCATTTGTGAATAAACGAGTTCAAGATACTAAGCACAACTAATCGCCTTCTCTTCAGTGACAACACCACCCATGGAGACACCACAAGAAATAGTTCCAATGAGTGATTTGGTAGGCCAATCATCTAATAGTTGATCAGGAAGAGGAACTTTGATTAAACATCTTCTTCTCCTCCACTCATGAATGTGATTGGAGATATGAGTGGACGAGGATTTCTTGAAAGAACTCGAAATTTTGGTTCCTATCTCGTATCGAATTGGAAACTGGTAATGTGTCAGAAAGGCCATGTCTAGGGTGTTAAATTCATTGAAAAAACCTCGAGGTAACTCGATGTACCATTTTGTTGCTGAACCCATGAGAGTTCATTGGAAAAGTCGCATTCTTATGGATTCATCCATCAAGGAGTTGGATGAACACCACAAATGAAAAGTCATAACATGATTATTAGGATATTCTCTTGCTCGACCATTAAATTTAGAAATGTCATATGGTAACTTGGTCGGTGTGATGGGCTAGTGAGGAGAGTGTAAGATAGGATCATCCATAATCGTAGATAGATCAGGTAAATACAAAGTGACCACGAAAGGAAACTGTCAGTTCACTTGTGGAAACTGGTATTTTTTAGGAGGAAGTCCCGTAGGTATACCAGTAGGACCATAAGCAGACTGCAAATAATTAGACAGTTTTGAAAGACTCAGTTGTGGAGGGTTTTGGGACATACAGCCCACAAGGTTGGGTTGGGTAGAGGGGTTCCCTTGGTAAGGGGCACTAGATTGAACACACTGACCCTAAGCGGGATTCAAAGAACCTGGATATGGTTGGCCGAAGTTAGGGGGTACAAAAGAGTTAACTTGAGGATGTTGTCCCTGAGATGATTATGGATTTCCTTGGTAAAGAAGGTTCCAAAGTTGGGATAGTGATCCAGGTGTGTTATTTCCATACAGTGGGTTATGGGCTCCAACCCGAGGTTTCCCTCCAGGTTGAGGTTGTGCCCCAATTTGAGTTTGACCCCCAAATTGAGGTTTCCCCCTAGCTTGAGGTTGACCTCCAATAGGATTTTGGTAACCAGAAGTGAAAAAATGATTGGTGCCTCCAACTAGATTGGAGCCATCAGGGCTAGATCCTCCAAGCAAAGGTGGAGGAGGAACATAAAGCCCTCCGGAGAGAACCTAGGTAGGTGTAGGAACAAAGCCAGCGACATCATTATACCCAGGAGGAGCAAAAAGTCCAGATGGAACCTGGTATGGATAGCAATAGAAGCATTCAGGGCTCTATACCCAGGGGGAAGTGATGGATTTGGTCTATATAGAAGTTATGTCCCAATAAGAGCTTGGGAGATAACCACATTTCTGGTGGGAATCGTGGTAGCTTGTGGGACCATAGTAGAATGGGCCATCTGAAGAGTAGGGATCGAGTGAGAACCAAACAATATTTGGTCTGAAATGATGGTGACACTATTGTTAGTACCAGTAAAATGGTCCAAAGGTACCATGTAGGTGATGGATGTTTCAGGCACTTGTGATTCCATAGGTCGATCGGGACTTGCTCCTAGGTTACCGTACATATCACGGATTTTCAAAGGAATAGAACCAAAACCAGAAGGTCCAACAGTGTGAGACAGGGTCCTAAATGATTCACTTTGAAAAAGTGGATCCTCTACTCCAGATCCTATGTTAGGTCTGGTAGGTGCTTTAGTTTAGTCAACAAGAAAAATTTCTCCAGATGAATTCACCCGGGGTATACATGGGTTTTGTGAAACACTCAATGTCATATTGACAGGGAGGTAGAAAGCCTCTAAGGAGTCTGAAACAATAAAAAATCCTTCCAAAGAGTGTGTGCTTCCAAATTCTGAAGAAACTTCGTGGTCGACTACTCCTTTCAAAGATCCTTCTAGTGAATTGGGAAGAAAAGGTTGGTAGCCTTCCAGATCTTCCGAGGGAAGCCCTTGCATCCTATGTGAACGATGAAGGTCGATGTTGGATGAGCTGATTAAATAATGGAAAAAATATATGTCCAACTAGAGAAAACAAACAACACTCACTAATAAAATCTAAGAATGAAACCAAGCAAACAAACCTTCTTATTTCAAGGTCACTAGTTGGTGATGAAATCCAACATCGTGAAATCGAGACATGAAGGGGTTGGGATAAGCGGGTGGAAAAGTTACGTTGACGACCCGCTTAATCGACTTACACCCTGGTGCAAGCTCCCACACATAATCATGGGTATACCCTCCAAGGAGCCCGAGTGAGTCTGGCCAACGTCGATTCCAAGTACCATGAAGACTTTCCCCTCCACAGTCACCTTGTGTAAAGACCCTAAAGATATAGGCTACTAAGGATACCAACTAAAACAGTGATTCTTGGGGGAAAAGTTGACAGTCTGATCCACGTGCAAAGGCAAGGTATCTAGCCCGAAATCAACTTGAAAGGATTCCACTCATCATTGTGGGTATACCTTCAAGCGACCCCCATAATACACACAATATCTACACCAAGACCAACAAAGCAGGGTGAATAACTCTACTATTCTTAATGCGGCCTCAAGTTTGACCCTTGTGTGAGAAGGGCTTCCCAAGACAAAATGTATCAATTGGATTTGAACTCTCCCTATCACAAGATACTATTGTGTGTTTTGATTCTTTGGAGAGTGTACCTCACAACCTATTCCAAATCACTATCCTAGCTAATGTTGGTGTAAAAGATCCCTAGAAAATAAAAGTTACTAATTAAATTTTTAGATTTACGATGTATTTTAGAGGTTGTTGCTCACTCAAAAAGGAGATGGAAGTGAAACTATTGATGTTATGACCTTGACCCAATAAAATGCAAAACGAGATGAATGTGTAATTTTTCAATTCAATGAACTCTAGTTATAGTAGGGAGAAGGTATTTTTCTTTCCAAGTACAGCAAGCTACTAATTGCAATTCCTTAATTCTGAATGAACACACTTCAAAATAATCATGAACTATAAATTTTCCAAGTTCTTCTTATATTTCGAATGTAAAAATTTTCTTATAAGAGATTGCGAAAAGAATAAATGAATTCAATTCTTCCTTTCCAAGAAAAAATCAGAGATGTGATAACGAAAGGAAAATGCAATCCAAGAAAATCAAAACATTCTCAACACCATTCCCAAATCAAATTCACAATGTAAACAAAATGAAAAATACAAGAAAAACTCTTGACATAAGCACGCAAGAAATGTTTCTTAATCAGCAAACAATCTAACAAACAAAATGAATCCAAAACTCAAGACAAACTAAAGACCCTTTGTCAAACAAGCACTCAGATGAAGATTTGAGATTATATCCTTATGATAATGAGTATGAGTAAAAAACTTGCAAAAAGAAAAGAAATACTTTCAATCACTGAACACCAACTATAACCAAGCTCCAAACTCAAGAATCAATCAATCATGGGAATAGAAAGTTCACCCCATACTTCTAAGACAAATCTGGGTGGTAAAAAGAAAACTGACTCACTCCATCAAAACCTACAGGAGTTGTCCCAGGCTAGGCATAAGACACATTGCTATGAGAAAGGGTCGTCACAAGCCATTATAAAAGCAGAGTGAGATGACGTCGCACTGGATTGGCTAAGCAGAGGGAGGCATCTTAGGGTCATCGCATGTTGTCTGTAAATTTGGAAAAATTGGGAGAAAGACAAAAAATCCAAGACAACTTCTAAACCCAAGGAGTCTATATGGATGACCCACATACTAAGAGAATGAAAATTATCAGAGGAAGGTAGGCTAAAGCAAAATGGGAAGCAAAAAATCAAAAGGAGGTTGTATCCCCAGTATGGTCGCCAATTGTTTTATGGGACTTATCGGTAAATGCGGACATAAACAAATCCACCTAGATCTAGAACAAAACAAAACAGGACATGACACTTTCCCTAAGCTCTAATTATTGAATTTACTATCCAACGAAAGATGGGAAACATATTGTTTAAATATCGCTTCCTCTTCTCGTCGTCATCCTAGCTCCACTCCAATGCTCCTGTGATATCAAATCTGCAAGAGAACACAAGCCAACCAAATTGAAATCAATATAGCATACTCAAAGAGAACCTATGTATGTGATCAAGGAATCATATAATAAAATGAGATTCGTTTATGGGAAAGAAACATATCATTGTATTTTATAATAATGAAAGTGGAGATTACAACCAAATCCTTGATGTTGCAAGGTCCCCTTCCAATGACCCTTTGCTCCAACACACACACTTGCTCCAAACTTGAATGAATAAAATCCACAATGAATTAATGAACTAATATAGATCTCTCAAGTATGAATTGAATTAGTTTGGTGGGACAACTGGCACTCCAAAAGACTCTGTAAGCCTGCACTTTTAATATAACAGGATCCTCCCTTTTTTACTTAAAAAAAAAAGTATGAACTAAATAGAATTTCTCATCCAATTCTTAGCCTATTCAATAATAATATTTCTTGAATTAACCTTTATTAACCTTATCTTTTTCCATGAGAAATCCCTCTTTATATAGGGGAAAGAGAGATGGTTAAAGAGATTAGGATAATCCCACTAAATCAGAGAAGTGAGTAGGATCCAAACCATATGGATGCCACCTCACCTTCTAGAAGATCCCCTTCTAGAACTTTCGTGAAGGTCAACCTTTTCTTATCCTTTTGGCATCGTCGCACCCCGGCTGTAGAGTAGCCTATGGAGACATCGCAAACCAATTTTAGGGCAGGGTGCGACGACCAGGAATCGTCGCACCCTGCTTATGGTGAAGACTGTGACGACCTTCCTTAATAGGGTTTTTTGGAAAAGGAAGCCATTCACTTTCCTCATGGAGAAAGGCTCTTTTTGGGAACATGAACACATGTTGTCAGTGGATTACTTAAGATGACCAAAATAATGTGTAACAACAGAAGAAGCATACTCATCAAGCGGCCATGCAACCCCCTTCATGGTACATGTAAATTTTGACATTCCATTATTTGAAGGACTAATAGATGCAAATGTTGTAGATAAATGGTTGAATCTGCTCGAAGGGTAATTTTCAGTCCATAATTTTTTTGATAGGGAAAATATTACTTTTTCACTCCTCAAGGTCATCCCCCATGTTAAGGGCTGGTGGGATACTTACTCCAATGAAAGGGCCATAGAGGAATCTGCAATATTTATGGTTTCCCCTACATGGGATTCCTTCTGGGATGCCATTAAATAACAATACTAGCACGTTGGAAGCTACGAGGACCAGTACACCAAATGGACCACCCTATGTCAAGAAAGGGACCAAACAGTACGATATTTCACCTATATTTTCCATACCCTACACACCAAATTGGGTATCAAAGACTTTGAGCGACATCTGGTGATCAAATATTGTGGTTGTTTGCATAGATACATTCAAACATAAATGGAGTTTCTGGACATTGCTTCATTGGCTACGACTTATAGATATGTTGTCAAGATCGAGCAAAAGATTAACTAGAAGAGGCGAGAGTTTTGATCTACAAACTCCTCATAGTCGAAGCAAGGAAAAGGCAGCTCCAACCCATAGATAAAGGAACAAAGAAAACATGGCCACTCTCAGGACAACCAGTCTAAGATGCAACACAAGAAGGGAAATGAGAAGATGAAGAAGGACACGAGAAAATGGTGTGAATACCATAAAATCCTTCAACACAACACTGAATAATGTTTCTCCAATCAGTCACTCATGATTGAGCTGAAGGCTTCTGAGTCAGAGGTCAATTCTAATTCTGAATCAAATCAAGAAGGAGGGAAGTGGATTATCGATGTTGAACCCAGTGCCACTATCGCTACCACCAAAGTCCATCCAAGCGAACCAAAATAACCAGAGGAAGGGGAATGCCCCTTTCACTCACATATGTGGGTAAAGGGGGCTCCACTTCATTTCATTGTCGATAGAGAAAGTCAAAAGAAACTTATCTCAGCAGAGGTCGTCAATTGGTTGGACCTGCCAATGACACCATGCCCGAAGCCCTACACCATTGGTTGGCTTCACCAAGGAAGATATCTTTGTTTCATCCAATAGTGTCATCTTCCCTATGACATCAAGCCCTTAAAAGATGAGGTATTGTGTGATATTTCTCCCCTTGAAGTTTGTGATGTTCTTTTAGAAAAACCATATTTTTGGAAGCATCATGTTTTGTATGTGTCTAGACCCCGCAGTGTTATTATTACTTTGGGTAGACAATTGTATAGGATACTACAGGTAGCATCGCCTACCGCTATTTCTTTAATCTCTACTAAGAAATGTAGTAAGGTCATTTCACGGACCGAGAAGTTCATCTTCTTTGTGATCCATCCTCATTGTAAGAAGAATATCACTACCACATTTGTGACCTCTACACAAAGCTTGTCTTTGCAGCAGAAGCAAGTGGACAGGATCATGGAAGAGTACAAAGACATTTTCTCCTCACCCATCAGGGTATCGATGCACTACCAATTCAAGCATCCAATTGATCTAACCCCCAGTGTGCCTCTGCCTAATGGACTAGTCTATCATTGCTCGTTGATGGAAAATGACAAAATCAAGCGTCAGATCCAAGAGCTTCTTCAAAAGGGGCACATCAGACCCAACTCCTCCCATTGTGAAAGCCTGAGTGTACTGGTATTGAATACGGATGGAACTTGGCGACTCTGCATTGATTACAGAGCATTAAAAAAAATCACAGTAAGAAGTTGGAACCCAATTCCCAGGATTAATGACCTTTTGGACCAACTCAAGGGGGCAAAGTTTTTTAGCAAGATTTACCTAAAGTCTGGCTACCACCAGGTTCCCAGCGAACCAACTAATGTCTAGAAGACAACTTTCAAATCTAAATAAGGTCTCTTCGAATGGTTTTTCATGCCCTTTGGCCTAACAAATGCACCATCCACTTTCATGAGGTTCATGGATGATGTATTGACACCCTTCACCAACTCTTTTGTGGTGGTATATTTAGATGAAATCCTCATCTTCAGCAAAACTTGGGAGGAGCATATGCAGCATATTCAATAGGTTTTGAGCACACTACGGAAACAAAATCTATATGCCAACTTGGAAAAATGTTCCTTCAGCATGCACAAGGTCCAATACTTGGGATACAATGTTGATGAGCATGGGGTACATGTCATTCCCACTAATATCCAAGTCATTTGTGTCTGACCAGCCCCTACCACACTAACTGATCTTTGGAGCTTCTTGGGACTGGCCAATTTCTACCGATGGCTTGTGTTGGGATTCTCCCATATTGCATGGGCCCTCAGCCACGTGACCAAGGGTGGTGGCAAGGAAAATTTCACGTGGGAAAAGGAACAACAACAAGCATTTGATGATTAGAAGCATCGCTTGTGCTGAACTCTAGTACTCTCCTTGCTTGATCTGCAACAACCGTTCTAGATTAAGATTGATGCATATGTCTATGTTGTAGGCGCAGTTCTCACTCAACACGGTCATTTGGTGGCATACCATAGTGAGACACTCTCAATATTTTCTAAAAATACCCCACCTATGACAAGGAAATGTATTCCATTATACAAGCCTATCGTCAATGGAAACATTACATTTTGGGAAAGGATATGATCATCCACATTGATCACAAGCCTCTGCAGTTCATACAGACATAGAGGAAGTTGCAGAACAAACACCATCACAAGTGGTCTACCTACCTGCAACAGTTCCATCTCAACATCAAGTATAAGACAAGGAGTACAAATCGTGTCCCTAACTACCTTAGTCAACTTCCCATGGTTTCACTCACCGTTGTGCTCCATTCCTATGGACATGAGGCATATGAGTGGCCCCAACTTTATCAACAAGATTCAGACTTCACCACCACCTATCAGCCCTTGGGTATAGGTGTGACTGTCACCAATTTTCATATTCAGGACGGGTTGTTATACCATACGGGCCATCTTTGTGTTCTGCAAGAAAGCGTGAAAAGATGATATGGGAATCCCACTATAGTAGGGTGGCAAGACATTTTTGTGTGGATAAAATTGTGGTTGTTCTCCAGAAACATTTTTATTGGCCAAAACTTCAACAGGACGTCAACAAGTATATCATATCTTGCACTACCTGTGCCATTTCCAAGCTAGCCATCAAGAATCAAGGCTTATACACCCCTCTTCATACCCCCGAGAATCCTTGGGAATCCATCTCGATGTATTACATGTCTGGCCTTCCATCCACAAAGCACGACAATGATTGTATATTTTTTTTCATGGATCGGTTTTTGAAGATGGCCATCTTCACATCCTGCAAGAAGATTATCACAGCGGTAGATATTGCCAATCTATTCTTCGAACAAGTGTGGGTCCATTTTGGGATACCACATACCATCATATCCGACTAGGATAGTAGGTTCCTCAGCACATTATGATCGAGTCTTCGGTCACTATTGGACACCAATCTCACTAAAGCCATTGCTTTCCACCCCCAAACAGATGGCCAAACAAAGTTCATCAATCAGATGATTATGCACATCTTATGCATGTACAAATATAAGCATCTGCATATATGGGATGCGAGTCTCCCCTATGTTCATCACAATTACAACAAGGCTTTCCATAGCTCCACTGGCCATAGCCCATTTCAGGTGAGAATGGGATTCCAACCCTTGGGTCCCATTGATGTTGCACTACTTCTGGAAACCACACAGACAGACTCTTCCCATGTTTATTATGAGACCAACAAAGCCACCAGATTCATTGAGTGGATTCAGCACATCCGCCGACAGGTCCATGAGATTTTGCAGAAATCCAATACTAAGTACAAGCAGCGCCATGATCAACATAGGGTACTGCACCAGTTTCAGGTTGGAGACAAGTTCTGGTTACACTTGTAGAAGGAGTGTCTTACAGGGCCCCATCGGAAACTCCGCCCACTTCACTATGGGACTTACACCATCACCAAGGTTGTGGGTAACAATGTTTTTGAGATCAACACTCCACCCTTCCTTGGCTTGCACCCAGTGTTCAATGTGGACCTCCTTCGACCATATTTTCCACCATTATTGGACACCTCAGAGATCATAGAATAGTTGACACCAACAAATATCAACCCTGACTGCATGGAATAGGAATCCACTAATTAGATAGTGGATGCAAAGTTCAAGGGAACTCACCAGCAGAAGATCCAGCTTTATCGGGTTGTCAAGGCAAGGCAACTCCTACACCAAGGCAAGTGGCTCACCCGTGGGAAAATTTAGCAGAAGTTTCCTCACCCAATGGGGGAACTCAGTGCAATGGAGACCATTTCTTCCTAAGGGGGGAGGATTGATCCAAGTGGATATTGGTGGCCACCCACCTATTCCATCTGGCTCCTCTTATCAGTTTTTAGTTCAGCATGTTCTTTTGTACTTCTTTGTAATTGTGGGCTCTACACTTTTGGGGGTATATGAATCCCTACACATATTCCAGGTGGATACTGGTGGCCTCTCACCTAATCCAACTATCTTATTTTGTATTTTTTCATGTCATCACATCTTGTTGTACATCCAGGGTCATTTTAGATCCCTAAACAATGTTTTTTTGGCTCTCCACAGTCAAACTATATATGGAGTTAGAGTTTGATGGCATGATGTTTATCTCTCTAAAATAACTTTCCAATGGGATATCACACACCTAAAATGAAGGTAGTATGCAAAAGTTACGACCCCAGTAATTTGAGGTACCAACTTACCCATAGGGGCCCACATAACTTTTGGCGTTTCATCTCCTAGGGTTATCTTTTTGGATGTCTAGGGTTTTGAAATTCATGAGTAATTTTAAAAAGGCCTCTAGAGCCTCATTGTAATCATTTTTCTTAGACAGATGCACATAGAAGCCACATCTCTTCTCATATATATCTACCACCATTCGAGCAAGTGTTTCAGTTCTGCATTTTTACTGTTTTTGCCTATTTCATTTATTCAATAGAAGATATAGTTCACTGGATATCTATGTTTTTCTCCATATCTATGTGTTTATTGTATTTAGTATGTAAATCAGTTTGTTCTACTCCTAAATATGGATCACCTAGCCATAATATTGATTAATTTTCAACATGAATATGTCACATGAAAACTATTCCAATACACTTCCATCAACACAACATCTACCTAGTATTTCAATCTAGCAGTAGGATCAATCACCAATTGAAGTGATTTTCAAAAATCTTTCATTGATAAGTTCAGAGAAGAAACCACTATTGATGCCTTCATGGAAGAATTATTCTCTCTTGTAATGTCCCCTAAATAAAATGTTAAATTCTTCAACCAAATATTTACCATAGTCCTAAATAAATTCAAGGAAAGTATTACGCCTACACAAGAGTTACAAATAGAAGAATATGTTAATGCTTTACTTGCACTTATTTTGATGTTTGTTAAGAGAGAAGCTAAACAAACCCTGGATTTGACTTTCGAGGAAGAAAAGAAAGATAAACTTGAAATGAGAGGATGTAAATATACCCAACCAACATTGGAGAAGAAAGAGGTCATACCACCCAAAGTGGATCTTATCCTACCTATGCGTCAACCAAAGAAACCAACAAAGGGTGGAGAAAAAAATTATATGGATATGGAATCCATGCAAATAATGATTAAAGGACTATTAAATGAAATAATTGATATGAAGTGAAGTTGTAGAAAAGGAAATTCCAATAAAAAATTGTGCAAGACATTCATTAGAAGTCCTACTCCTCCCATAGTTATTGAACCACCACTTGCCAATTTGAATACTTACCTAGAAAGAGTGGCCAAGGAAAACTATCGAAACTTTCATCAGGCTACTCATTTTGAAATGCACCACCCACAGTGGAAAAATTCAATGAATTTGGTGAAAAATAGATTTTTGGATGAACATACATAAGTATAAGGATATGGTGAACAATCAAGATGAGAATTGGAAGGAGGATCTTTTGAACATTCTAGTGAGACATCCATGGTTCCATCAGAGGTGTTTCCTAGTGTGAATTTGTTTGAATATGATGAGGTGGTAGAAGAAGGATTAGTAGTCCAAATTAGGAGTATGGGACTTGTGTGTCAACAACAACAACCCAAAATCTGAACACAAGGAAAACATGGACTGTGAACCGTGTTGTTAAGCGTCTTCATGTAATATTTGATGTGCATAAACCTTCAATCAGTTTTATAAACCCATGGAATATATTGTTGTTAAATATCTAAAGAAAAGAAAAGAAAACATTTCGATGCTTTGCATCTGTAGAGTTCCACATCGATGCAAGTTACTGTTGAAAGCCTTGAAAGTAGAAGAAATACAACATTTAACTAGTAGAAAAATAGGAAATAAAATAGCAGTTATAAAACACATGAAAAAACAACAATCAATGTTTCCCTTAAGGGAGAAATATCTAAGTCCACGACTCCTCATTTATTACTAGAATTTGAGATATTAAATCAAAATGTGTGTTGGCATAGGGGTAGACCCAGGGTTCAACGCATCAAAAAAACCCTAACTACCGACCTTTTCAGCAACACCTACGAAGCAGATGAAGTCTTGCCCGAGGTAGAAGCAGGGGGGGTTGTAGGACTCAAGTGTCTACAACCTAGCTGGGACAGAGATCTGTGATTACTATACCTAAAAGAGCACTTAGCAGTTAACATTCATTAGTATTTAACCCTTATTCACATCACAAGTAAAACCCTGATTATAGGACAATGCAGTATTCAACAAGATCTAACACATCCAAGCACTTATCACATAAAAATAAATCAGATCTAGCATTCATTCACATCACTAAGCACTAGTTATTATATTAGATGCATCTAACATACATAAATATTACAGCACTAATCACAAATCACAGCAATCACACAAAGAAACCATAACACAAGATATATGTGGTTCACCCCCAGTGTGGGGCTACGTCCACCAACTCTTCATCTTATTTATTATCTTCTTTCAATATTATTACAAGCACAGAGCCTCAAAACCAACTCCACATAGGACAGGAGATATTCGCACACCTCACTAGATCCTCCTTCCTCAAGTAGATCTAGGCACAGAGCCTTACACAGTCTGCACACAAAGCACTATGGGTGACTTTCTCTTAGCTCTGCAAGTCTCGACATACAATATGCATAAAGCCTCTTACAATCACTTGCACTTAGCATAGTACACTCTACTGCTTACATCGCCTAGATTTCTATTTATACATTACAAAAGGACCTAAGCATGGGTAAGAACCCATGGGCTGACATACCATACTCGTTACATAAACCCTAAACCCAAAAATCCCGCAAAAGGGGGCTAGATCCCGCAATCTTCGCTTTGCCTGGCGTTTCGTCTTTGACCACCCTGTCGAAGTCCAAAAAAGTGGTCAAACATGACCAAGGTTCTCCAAAACTTGGTCAAGGGCCAACATGCCCCCAACACTCACCTATGACTCGTCCCGAGTCACTCTGATCTAGGTAACTTTGCCTCGAAGGCCTCGATTTTAGCTTGAGCATCCTCGACCTGATGCTTCTCTAGTGCCTCCTGCTCAGTGAACTCCTGAATAACTTTCTCGATGACAGGTCCTTCCAATCATTTTTCAACTGAGGTGACCACTTGTTCTAGTTGTGCACCCTGTCCCTCAATCACCTCAAAAAGTGTGCAAGATTCATCCTGCACTGGTTGGAGCCTCTGAGTCGGTTCCATGAATTTTATCTGGATGGCATGGACCTATTGATGAACTGTGCATTATTCCTAGGACCTTTTCATCCTCTCAACCGTTGATAGTGGCTTCAACTGTGCTTGCATTGTTGTTGCTTGTTGCTTTTCCTCTTGGAGTTGTGACTCCAATGTCCTTAGTTCTAGGTCCTCTGCAAGGCGCTCATAAGTCTGCACACTTTGACTGCTGAGTTGCTTGCATTCCAAGGCCAATGCCTTGATTCTTTCTACTGCACTCCTGGAAATTTCCTCTTTCTAATCTCACACTTCTTGCAAATATTTTGACATGGCTTGTAGTTTCAGTTCTTCTATTCGTGCTTGGAGTTGTTGAATAGCTTCAACGATCTTCTCTACTTGGATCTCAGTTTTTTATTCTTCCTTCTGTTCTAAGCCCATCACAGAGAAAAGTGCTCTTGTGGTTGCTTCTTTAACTCCCATCTGCTCTGCGAGAAGTTGTTCTTTCTCCTTCTGGATCTGCGCTCTATCTTATGCACACTTCGCCTAGAGGTCATATTTTTCTTGTTGTGCAACCCAACATTGCTCTATGGATTCCTCCTTTTCTTGCTTTAGGGCCTCTGTGGCCTATTCTTTTTCCTTCTAGACATGACTAAGGTGATCTTATGTCACATATTCTATTCTGCATAGTTGGGAAAGCTCATATCCCAACTCTGTTCCTTCTGATGGCGGTGGCACAGTAGACATTGCACGGCTCGAATAGAGAGCCTTTTGTACACCTTTAATCTCTTCTTTGATCCTGTCAAACATTGTCTCCTATTTGGCTTTGCTTCACTACAATATGTCCTCTGAGGTATTTGATATAGTGGAAATGATAAGTTCGATGTCATCCACCATGAGAAAAGTATGAAATGGAGGTTTATTGGCTTTTGACTCCTTCCGTGATGAAGGTTTTGTCAGGGAACCCTTTCTTTTCTTGGATGTTTCTCTCTCTTTCAGGGGATATTTAGGAAGTGTTACTTCACCCTGCTTATGCTTGTATTCTTCCCCTTCATCCTCTTCTTTGTGTACTTCTTCACCTCCTCCCCCTTCAGGTGAATCTGATGTAGTCTCCTCTGATGCATTGTTCAGTTTCCGTACCTCTTCTTTATTTTTCTTCTTGTTGTTTTTGGGTGCATCATATTCTTCGTGAGTGACTATAGGACTTTTGATGAGGTCGAGGTCGAACAGTTCTATCTGTTCGCCTGGTATGAAGAATTCTTCAGGCCATTCCTTTTTTATTTCCTCCATATCTTCCTAAGTGAGATTGTAATAGGACTGGATCTATTCTTTGTGTTTGTCTCCATGCATAGTGATATAGATGAAGTGTCTGTCTGCATGGAACTTCACGATTGGCCTAAACCGATGTAGTGTATTTGGCATCATACAAGGGACAGATTCAATGGCCTTGTTCAACTGCAAGTAATAGGTGTGGAACACTGCATTTGACTTTCATTGCTTCGCCATGTCGCTCGAGTACCATAGTGTAGTGAACTTCATAGCCAGTGGTTCAGACGGCTCAATTTCAAGGAAGGTTTCTCCTTCCGGTATCTCCCAAGCAATGAAGGCAATGAGAATCAACAACTAGCTGAAATGAAACTCATAGCCTGATCTTGAGCTTCACGGTAGTATTGCTCTAACTGGTTGACGAGGTAGCTTGCCTAATTCATTTGCAATCCTTCAATGCATTTACTTGTGAGGTCGACGACAAACCCCATGACCTACGTTGGCCTATTCCTCCTGACGAGCTTACCAGCGATCAACTGGAAAGATAGGCGCACTGCGCCATTCTGGATGGAGGATACCTTATAACCCCTCTTCCCCTTCTCCACATCACCATAGATGTCTTTTATTGTCTATGCCAGGGCATGATCTATAGCCTTCCTTGGGTAAAAATCATGTGGGTCTGGTCCTTGCATGCTTAATTCGATGATCCGATGGATCAGCGCTGAATCTACTGTGATATGTCTATCCAACCATAGGTAACTGCCATGGAAGCACGAAAGCAGGAGATTAATGCACATGTTAACCTTATGATGTCTTTCAAAGTGTGGGATCTTCATCACATTGAGGATCATGGACTTTGCAATGTCCATGGTCCACGGCTAGGGGATTATCTTTGACTTCTTCCTCGTTGTCTTGGTCAAATACTTGTACGGTGTGAGCATGCCATAGTTTTTACGGTCTCCCAAGTTGAAGTCATTGATCTTAAATGTCATAATCCTCTCCAACTGCGGTTTGACTGCGTGTGTCCCTTTGGGAGGTACGCAGTGATCAGTGTATATTCGAAGTCCCTCAAGACGCTATCATGACTAACTCTGTCAGCCAGAGGTAGGATGTAGTTGGGCAGGATTGATGGGATGAGATTCTCATTCACCAAGTCATCACGATGCTTGGTTTGTTTCTCTATCATAGTTTGGGATGGTCCAGATCCACGTGCAGTAGACGGGGATGTTTGCAATCCTCTCGTCGATGAGGCTTGAACTCTTGTGGATATGACCTTCTCATCCATGAGGTCTATGAGAATCTCTTCGACGAATTTCTCTACTGCGCTAAGTTTGCCCAACATACACGCTCGAGATTCAGGTCGGTGAACAAATACTCAAGGTAGCAGAATGGATGGTGAGGTATTAATAATTATTGGGCAAAAGAAACTAGTTCTCTATGGGCTCAGATAATCACAATTGGAAAAAGTGTTCTCGGTAAGACATTCGATGGGTTAAATAGATAACATCGTAATGGACTCCTCCAATGGGTAGGAACACCTCAATCAATGCAATTCCATCTGTTATGGTGTGGTCCTAACGGTCCAATGGAAAACGTTTCAGAAATAACTGTGTTTCTAGTCGTTCTGGAGCATCGTTCTAACGATCAGGATGCCTCCAATGATCATATTTATCTATTGTGGCAAAGTGCCAATCTTCCCTATTCTTCTATTTTGGCGAGGTTTAAGTTCTGTAAATCTCCTTTTTGCGAAGTCCTCTCTGGGACCTCTTGAAAATTTTCTAGATTTTCTTTCTTCTTATTGATCTTTCTAGCTTTCTTTCATGTGATCTACATCTCTGGATTTCTTTTTCCATTCTTGTTCTTATCCTCTCTTGGCATAGTAACTTTGCACTATTGAGGATCTTTCACAAGGTTCGCGGATAATACTTCTTCTCTTACTATTTATGGCATAGGTTCTCTACTCTCCTGTATGGATAAGTTCTCTAAGTCTTCTTGTGTTCTTTAAAATTTGACAGCTAAGTCTCTGGCCCTCAGTTTCTTCGACTTGTCCTCTTGTTCTTCTAGTAAGAACACTATTCTCCTAGCCATGAAAACCCTTAATTCTTTCTTTTTTGTTCTAGATATTCCTCTTCTTCTTTCCTGTTGATCTGATCTCTCTCAATCCAAGTTTTTCCTAGAAAAAGTGCAAAGGGGGCGTTGTTCTCGACAAACTTAATGACCTCGAATTCTTCTTCTGTCAATGTTCCATGAGAAATCATAGGTACATGGGCAAGTCTTCCACATAGGGTTATCATCTTTCCTTTAAACAATCATATTCCTCCCAATGAAGGAACTATAGCAGGCTTTCCTAAGATTTCCCAAGTACTTTCTATCATAATGTTCACCTGTATTTCTGCATTCAATACACAGTCTATGTCGAAGTCTCTTATTCTTGTTTCTATGCACTCTTTCTCTTTTAATATCTCTGATAAAATGGTGTCTTTGTGATCATTCAATGTTTCTTTCATCTGTAATAATATAGCCTCTTATTATTTCTAGTTTTTTAGCATATTCTTAGTCTCTTGGCCTTCCTCAGGGTGTTCCTGTCTCATGTTCATCTTTTCAACTTTAGCAATCAATTCTAGGGAAATCCAAAAATTCATGTCCAGTATCTTTACAACAAAGGAAAATAGGACCTCTACCAGGGAATTCCTTAGCAAGATGTCCTAGTCTTCTACAACTATAACAAAGAGTTAATCCTCTCTTTCTCTTGAACAATCCCCAACCTTTCATGTACTGTGCATTAGGATCACAGTGATGAACCTGCAAAAAAATATTTCTAGGATCCTGCATCCACTTGTTAGTCCAAAAATTCTTTCTATGCATAGGAATAACACATCTTTCATTATTTCTATCAAATCTATTCATATCAAATCTTCTTCTTCTAGTTGTTCCCTAGTATTCAAACTAGGAAAAAATCTATCAAACATACCTAGATCCATTCTTTCGAAACAAAAATTCCCACTTATCTTACCTCTATCAGAGCACAAGATTTAAGATCTTACCTCTTTTCTTCACATCGGACTTTTCTTCTTAGCACAAAGCTTTACAAGTCAAGTAGAGTATTGTGCACTAGGGAAACAGATCTACGCATAGAGCTTTCTCTTTTCTTCAGTTCTCAGCAATCACAGTTTCAGGTCCCAGCAATGGAACCATTTGTTGGCATAGGGGAGAACCCAGGGTTCAACGCTACAACAATGCACCAACAAAACCCTAACTACCAACCCTTTCGGCAACACCTGCGAAGTAGATGAAGTCTCACCTAAGGTAGAGGTAGGGGGGTTGTAGGACTCAAGTGTCTACAACCTAGCTGGGACATAGATCTGTGATTACTATACTTAAAAGAGAACTTAGCAGTTAAAATTCATTAGTATTTATTCCTTATTCACATCGCATGTAAAACCCTAATTACAGGACATCACAATATTCAACAAGATCTAACACATCCAAGCACTTAGCACATAAAAATAAATTAGATCTAACATTCATTCACATCACTAAGCACTAGATATTATATCATATGCATCTAACATACATAAATATTATAGCACTAAGAATAAATCACATCAATCATACAAAGAAGCCATAACACAGGATATAAGTGGTTCACCCCCCGCGTGGGTCTACGTCCACCAAATCTTCGTCTTCTTTATTATCTTCTTTCAATCTTATTACAAGCACAGAGCCTCAAAACCAACTCTGCATAGGACAAGAGATCTGCGTGCACCTCACCAGATCCTCCTTCCCTGAGTATATCTAGGCATAGAGCCTTACACAGTCTGCACACAAAGCACTACAGATGACTTTCTCTTAGCTTAGCAAGTCTCGACATACAATATGCACAAAGCCTCTTACAATCGCTTGCAATTAGCATAGTACACTCTACTACTTACATCACCTAGATTTCTATTTATACATTACAAAAGGGCCTAAACATGGGTAAGAACCCATGGGCCGACATCCCATACCCATTACATAAACCCTAAACCCAAAAAGCCCAAAAAAGGGGGTGAGATCCCGCAATATCCGCTTCACCTGGTGCTTCGTCTTCGACCAGACTATCGAAGTCCCAAAAAGTGGTCAAACATGACCAAGGTTCTCCAAAACTTGGTTGAGGGCCAATAATGTGCATAGTTGTCTAGTAGATTTAGGTTCTTCATTTAATGTAATTTCATTCTTCGTTGGCAAAAAGTTGAATGCTACCCGGAAAAAATGTTCAACACACATCACTCAGCTTTAAACGTATGAAGTTAAGGTGATTGGTGAGATGAAGGATGTTTTATTTAGAGTGAATTTGATTCTCTTCCCATCAAAGGACAATTTCTAGAGAATTACTTCACCTAGTTGTTCTCAAGAGCAATTTTTTGTATCATAGTTTTATTGTTGCATTTGTTGCATTTTTTTTACTAGTTTAGTTTCATGTTTGATTTTCAAATTTGATTATTGTTTCACATGGTTTGTTTTCTTTCACATGGTTTTAATTTTTTTGTTTTTTTCCCTAAAAGTATTTGGGGGTATTGAGTTTTTAGCCTCTAGTGAAACATGACTTCTAATTCTTAGTTGTATACCTTATTGGTTTAATATCAAGAGTAAAGTAATTCAAAAGTGAGCATGATTAGAAGTCAGAAGGTATTTATAGTTTATTTTGTGTGCAATTTTGAAGAAATACAATGCTTTCATGGTGGAGTTAATAGTTTCTATCAAATATGAATGAATCAAACTAGTCATAAAACCGAAAGTCATGACCTAAATTATGAGGAGAAGTTAATGATTTTATTTCTTCTTTTTTAAAGGGATAAGCTTCATAAAGCCTAATTTCTTGATTCAATCCTTCATTAACAAGTGTCACCCTCAAAAGTTTATTGGTGGTTTCACTTAAGTTCCTCTTGAAATAATTTTTTTTTTTTTAACTCAAAATAAAAATAGTTTTGTTTTTCTCAAGGAGAAAGAGATTAGTGAAACATATTGTGAATGAAAATATCTTGATCGGGGCTATGGATGTTCATTGGAAGTGAAGAAAAGTTTGTGATAATGGGGTTACTCCGTCGAGGCTATGGATGCTTGTTGGTAGCGGAGAAACGCCAAGAGGATGATAGAGCTACGTAGAGATTACAAAAAAATATCATAAACCTAGAAGTTTGATCCAAATTGGTTTCTTTCTCAAATTTGAATGTCGTTGATTAAAAGGATTTATCTTTTGTGTTTGGACAAAATCCAAACCCCCATAGTAGGTCAAATATTTTTTTCTAAATTTCATATAAAAAGATCTATAGTTGGTTTTTGGTTTAAAATATGTTCTAAGGTTGTATTTTCTCGAAATTGTTATATTTTGTTCGAAGGTATAGGCAGAGATGTTTGATACATTTAGTGAATCACCATTTGTTGAGTAGACAACACACCCTAAAATTTTAAAATATTGGGTACAATTTTTTCTTTGATTTCGCTAGTTTCATGCATTCCATTTAGTTTAAAAAAAATCTTTAGCCTCAATAAAATACCAAAAAATTCTAAGTTCAAAATCCCATTTTGAGCTAAAACTAATCATATCAGTGAAGTCAAAACACTCATTAACACTAGACAACAAATATTGAAGTTTGTCGATACAAGGGAAAGCAATTTTTAAAGGTGTTGAAAGAAACAGTTTTAGTGTTTGACAAAAGACACTTTTTCATGAGTGCCAAAAATAAAACAAAAATCAGGTTTGTTGATAAGTTCGTTGATAAAAAAAAATCATGGGCGTAAAAAAGGAAGTGAATTTCTTAATTCACTGAAAGAAAAAGGAGAGAGCATCGAAAGGTAATTTTTTCCCAATCGTCGAAAAACAAAATTAAGAAAGAACTGATACGAAAGATAAAATTAAGAAAGTTCCAATACAAAATATAATTTTTTAAAACCATCGATACGAAAATAAAATTTTTGAAAGTGCCAAAAAAAATCATGAGCATCGATCAGAGAGTTTTAAAAAATTAGTCAATCAAAGAAAAAATCATTTCAGTATTTTCATGATAACTTTTCATTCTGAACTCTATTTGGGGTGTCCTTTATACAATTGGAAAGGCCTCATCAAGCTATACAACTTTTTAGTTATAAGTTTTCATCAATTTGGCAATGTTTGTTTCAAATTTTTTAAATAAAGGTATGGTATGGAAAACTCTTTCGATATTTTCACAATAATTGTTACTTTCAATCCTTGTTTTTGGAATTTCTTATACCATTGGAAAGGTATTGCCAATATTTACAACATTTTTGTTATACATTTTTGTTGATTTGACATGCCTTGTTTCATATTTTCGAAATAAATATATGGTATGGCTAATGTCATAACCCGTGAAAGGAAATCAAACTCAAGGAAGTAAACTTGAAAACCTTGTTGTAATATCAATGGATTTTTTATATTCAATGTGTTTTTATAACTTATATATCTTTTGATGATGACATCCAGGTCCCAACTAGCTGGATATGTGTTGGAAGTAGTGCGATGAAGGAAGGCAAAGGCAGGAAAGCTAAAGCAAGAAAAACATTTATTAGCATGCAATTATTTTTGGAACTACCTTATCACTAAATTTTAAAATATGACTCAATCGGAGTCTATTTATCCATAATAGAAAAATTAGATCAATATTTTCATGCACAAGACCACCCATCTTGTAATTTCCCAAAATAATAACAAGTGTTTTCATATTACAATCTATGGGGAAAATTATTTGATCAAGGAAATATTTGAGGTTGAGCATGCATGAATTGAAGCTTTCAGACAACTAGATATGTGGTTGATACGTAGCTTTTTGCAAGTCCATTTTATTAAGACTTTTAGTTCACTAAAGAATTACATATTGCATGAGTAGATTGCATGTCTTTTTGCATAGTTTTTTTTTGTTTTATTCCATAATTAAATTAGCTTTATCTTATAAATAAAGAGATTGACCTATTAGAAATGGTCTTCTTGCTCTAAGGTGATTTTGCAAGGATTGTAGCAATGAATTACTACAAATATTGATTTAGAAATTCTATTTGGAGTCAAGAAAATTTGGTTTGTTGAACTTATGTGCATTCATTCATTATCATGGATTATTTCACTATTGGTTTAATGTGATAGGCATCTAGAAATAATTTCAATATTTTTAAGTTATCTTATATGGTTGAATGAATTACTGGGTATTTTTAGTGAATGGTTATTTTATTTATTAGTAATTCTTTTTTTTTGTTATCTTGTACTTGGGATACTGTGGAATTATTTATGAATTTTCTTATGTTTTAGTCTTACTCCTTTCTGTAATTAAATAGTTTTTGTTTCCTTAATATTATCTAGTAATAATAAGTTCTTCGTGTGATTATTTATTAAGGAATTAAAATCTACAAATAGTCTTCATTGACTATTCCCATAGGTTATCCTACAAAATATATTTCTTCGATATCTTTATATTAGTTGTTTCTTTTGCATTAATAACTAAATTAGAAATGCATAAAAAGAATGGAAGTAAATTTTAAATCCCATGGAATGGTTGTTATACCATTAACCCAGAGGATTATTCCATACCAAACAGGGAAGAGTCTAAATGGGCCTCATCCTTGGGTTTAATACCTACTATTGAGAATTAGGAATCCACCCCCCTCAACAGAATTGGTGCTATAAGGAGGTAATGTGCATGACAAGTCGTGCAAATAACCCATATTCAGAAACAAATATCTCTATTACTAAATGTTAGACTTCTTAAAATACTAGACCTTTGGATTTAGAAAATATTGGACCTAGTACTAAGTAAATCTTGTACGCAATATCAAACAAAGAAGTAAGTGTGTTTAAATGTATTACTCGGGCATATGCAAGGTGGATAAATTCTTTGTTTGTAACCGCTTTGCTTCCTCATCATAAAAATTCTACTACAACTATGACCATAACTCTTTATCATTCTTTGGTTCATACAATAAAATATTTAGTGGAATTAGCCTTACAAGAAATATCAAAACCTTTTAGCTTGACTCCTCCAAATCCTTTCAACCTTGTTGTAACCCTACTTGAAAGTGAGTGTTTTGAGAAGGATATGGGTTCATAATCATATCCAAACAACTTAGAAGGATCTAATTTATATCATGATCACTCAAAAATGGCCCACAATAAAAATGATAATCATCCTTGGTTGGCTAGGGATGATTTGGCTTTTCCTATATAATTACATAATTCATCTAAGAATCTAGAATGACTACTTTTTAAATATGATCCTGAAGTGGTTGGTTTACTGGAAGACCACATCAAGAAATTTATCCTAGCCATAAGATTGATGAGAGTTCAACATGATTATTTCATATGCAAACTATTCCCTTGCACTTTTGAAAACACATCTACCTGTTATTTCAATCTGTTGATAGGATCAATCACCAATTGGAGTGGTTTTCAAAAATATTTCATTGATAACTTAGAAGAAGAGACCACTACCGGTTCCTCAATGGATGAATTATTCTCTCTATCAATTTCCTGTAAAGAAATTTAAAGACTTCAACCAAATATTTACCATGGTCCTAAATAAATTCAAGGAAAATATTGCACCTACACGGGAGTTACAAATAGAAGTATGTGCTAATGTTTTGGCTACACATGTTTCTATGTGTCTAAAGAAAACAACGAAAGACACCCTAGATTTTAATTTTGAGGAATATAAGAAAGTTGAATTCGAGATGATAGGATGTAAAGAGACCCAACCACCATTAGAGAAGAAAGAGTTCATACTACCCAAAGGGTATATTATCCTACCTAAGCCTCCACCAAAGAAACCTACAGAAGGTAGAAAAAAATATTCCATGGATGTGGAATCCATGTGTTAGTACCTAGACATTCCAGACTAAAATCAACCCTTTTTCAAGCCTAATCCTCTCAACATGTTCTATATTTATCAATGATTTTCATGTTATTCTGAGAAAAAAGTTTACTCACTGCAAAAAATAAATATTTTCGGTAGCAAAATCATAAATGTGATATCGTCAAAATTTTCAACCTCTTCACCAATGTTGTATCAAATTTGACAAAACCTCCAAGTTTTTTTCCAAAAGTTGTGGGAAATTAAACAAAATAAAATGGGTTTTCCATCAAAGTCCTATTATCAATTCCTAACTCAAGTCATGGTCAAGAGCTATGTCACAAGGCCAACATCAAGTGTCAAGGGAGGATCCTATGATGGGAAGAATAATGATGCACATCACGTTGAGAATGAGTGGAGACACTTGTGTATATATGACTTCAATATTATTTTTCCTTTTACATGTGGGATATGTCCCAGGCGTAAAAAAAAATAACCCAAGCACCATCGAATTCACACCAGTCCAAATGTCAAACTCTTCTTATTGCAAGTGAATATATGTCTTGGACATATCGAGCACCAAAGTTTCCAAGTGAAATCTCCCAAGTACCCTGTTCAAGCATCGAGTTAAGTTGTTGAAGGTGAAAGAGTGAAGGAAGTGAATTCAACAGTACTTCAAGCATTTGGGGAATCAACTCCAGATTTCTTAGTTTTCCAGGGATTCAATCAATGGCATTTGGGCTTGATTTTCAATTAAATGGTGAGGAATTTGGAAAATAGATCAAAAACCCACTTGCAAAATGGTCTCATTTAGCTTACATGCAAATGATTTGCCGAATTTTTGCATAGATTGGGATATATCCTTGGTTCTTTAACACTGATTTCTCCAGAATTCGTAGATGGGCCAGTTTTCTAAGCTTGGAAATTTATTTGAGATTCCATAGGGTTTCCGAGGATGTTAACCTCCATTATCAGTTACATTTTCTTACATTTGAAAACATCAAGTATCTTCTGAAATATGGATCAAGAAATGAGATAAGAGTCGATCCACTTTTGCAGATCAGAGATCCTATCCACAATGAATTTTGTATCTATAAAAAAAAAAGGAGAATGTAAACAGAGGAGGGATCTTCCTCTTGGGAGGAAGAAGAGGGATTCAAGTAGGAAGAGTATGGAGAGTTAAAAATGAAAGTTGGTAATTACATTGTACAAAACATGCAGTACCTTGTGCTGAGAGATTGATTGCTTTGTTAGTTTGACCTCACCTCTCTTGTATTTATTCTTTGTTTCATCTTATTTGACTACAGAGATGATATTTTTCATTGCATAAATTATCATGCAAATTTCAAATCGAATTGAAGTAAATATTTTATTGTTTATTTCTTGTGATTTGTAACCTTTATTCAAATACTATGTTCAAATTTAAAACATTGTTTTGATTCTGAATTTATTCTTGATGGATATATGAGTCTAATATATTGTAAGATTTTGCATTCATTACTGTGTTCCATTCCTCCATACCATTTTATTCATTAAGTGTCAAACTCACAAGATATATTCCCCTAAAACTATAAAGTATTGTTTTCTTATTTGGATAAGCGCTTGATATTTCGTATGAGACATTAATCCCATTTGGCCTACTTGATCCACCTATCAACCAAAAAAAACCTATGCAATAACTGGGGTGTCCTAATTTTTACCTATAGCAGTCTAATGCAAACTTTAGGGATAACATCTTTTGGTGCCGTTGTCGGTGAATGTAGTAACAAAGTCATTTTTCCCTGGGAGAATGACAATAATCAAAGCTAGATTTTGATGGTGAACAGGAGTTGTTGGAGTTAATTCACACACCTAGGATTTATTTTTCCTAAGGTTTTTCCTTTTTTATTAGTCATAATTAGTCATTATCCAATCTCCTATATTTTAGGAGAGAATATTCCACCTGGAGAATATTCTCTTTTAGTTGACACTTCAGTTTGACTAGTTGAGTTCAGTTTAGATGTTGCATTGGTTTTGTCACCATGTAACATTGGGATCATCACCAGCTCACTACTCTTTGTTCAGTCAGTTAACTGAAGACTAGTTGACTAGTTAACTCAGCTAGGTGGCAGTTCACTCCCATAACTGCCTGAGAGACTAGAATAGGTGGCAGTTTACTCTTGTAACTGTTTGTGTGTGTCCAGATCAATCTAGACCACCACTATGGCTCATTAGTTACTCATTTATCCTATATATATTGTAAATTATTCACTCTTTGAGTGTGGAATACGGTTAATGAGAATTCTT
>JZKD02S1679235.1:463200-478028 GCA_000966675.3 Picea glauca
TTCCAAAAGGTATAAGGTTGAACCATTGTGTCTTTTAGTAATGAAACATTGCACCCCTTCATTTAATTAACACAAATGGTGATTTCATTAATTGATTTTCATACATAAAATTAGACATTCATTTCGTACGAATATTATGGAGTGCTGGAAATGAATTTTACAATTATAAAACATGGGTTTTGTGCAAAACATGCCCAATTAGCTGACTCATGAACATTTTCCCTAGAGAATGTGTGAGGTGGTCAATACATATGGTTCTTTGAAAGAAACTTGCCCATATTTTCCTTTTGTCGTCAAATGCCAAATCGACTTCAATACATTTTACCTTTACATGAATTTCTAAACCTCCACATGTCTCCTTTATTGGTGACTATTTAAACTCAAATTGTAAACATTTTACTTGATGGTGGATATTAAAATGTGTTCCCTCTCAGATGCTCGTCACTAAAGATTCGACTTGTTCTTCACCCTTTTTTGTATTTTCTTCCACATTCGACAGACAAACATCTTTTTGGTTGACTCAACTAGGAGAAATTCCAACTTGAGTATTTTGATTCTAGTCCACCCAAATTGCTTCAGCCTCAACCCAAATTGTGTTTCCCAATTTAATTTTGCTTCGACTTTGACCTTTAGGTTACTTCTTTCTTGGACCAACTCGAATTAGAAGAAAATTGACTTGTGTAATTCGACTTTGATCATCTTGACTTCCTTCGATTTTGACTTTGACTTTAGCTTCGATCTTTGACTTCTTCAATTTCGAATTATTATACTTATCCGACTTCAACCTTCAAATTCTTCTACTTATATGAATTTGACCTTTGACTTCTTCGATCTATTCGATTTCGACCCCCGATTTCTTTGACTTAGACTTTCGACTTTTTCAACTTCTTCAAATTCAACTTCTTGTTGAGATGTTTATACCAGAATTCTTGATATCTACTGCATTTTATTGAAACAATCGAATTTGATCTTTTCTCCTTTCATTTAGATAGTCGTATTGACCCATTTAATTGTTTCGACTCGACTTAGGGTTTGACTAGTCGAGACAATTGTTTCCTACTCGACTTAAGGCTTGACTGGTCGAGACTTCTCTTGTTGAGACTTTTATACTAGACTTATTGACATCTACTTGATTATTTTTGTATCAATTCCAATACCAGCTCCATGCCCAACATTGACCATATTGGTCCTCTTTGTCATCAATGCCAACCCCATAATACTAGATCCAACATTCTCCCCCTTTGGCATTGATGGAAACAAAGTAAAACTCTCTATTTTTATTCATGTTTTTACTGCTTATCTTCCCCCTTTGACAACAATGACAGAAGAGATGTTTCTTCTCTCCCCCTGAGGTGATTCGCCCCATGAGGTGATGTTCCCTCTGTCCATGTGTTTCTTTCTTTTGATGAAACTTTTGTAGTTTTAATGAGGTGTTGGAATTGCTCCAAATTTTTGCCTAAGATTTTCAAAGGTGCTTGGTAGAGGTTTTGTAAAGATGTTTGTTATTTGTTCGTTTGTGTCTACATATTCTAATTTCACCACTTTTGAGTAACTTGATCTCTTAAGAAGTGATATTTGATTGGGATGTGTTTGGTTTTAGAATGAATTACAGGATTTTTAGAGATATTTATGGAACTAGTGTTATCATAGTTAATGGTAATGGGATGATCATATCTTACTTGTAAATCTTCTAATGTTTTCTTCATTCAAAAAACTTGTGTGCAGAAAGATTCAACAACAATGTATTCTTCCTCTCTTGTAGACAATGATGTGGATGTTTTTTTCTTACTTATCCATGCTACCAAGAATTCTCCTAGAAAAAATGCTCCTCCATTGGTGTTTTTCCTATCATCTATACTACCAGCCCAATTTGCATCAGTGTATGCAGTTAGAGTGAAGTATTTATCTTTTGGATACCATAATCCAAGTTCTAATGCGCCTTTAAGATATATGAATATCCTCTTTACTTATTGTAAGTGAATTTCTTTAGGTGCATATTGAAATCTCCCCACGAGTCCTACAGCCTACATGATGTCAATTATTGTTGCTATTGAATAGAGCAGACTTCCAACCATTGATATGTACATAGTTTGGTCCACTTTTGGTAAGTCATCTTCTAGGCTTAGTTTACATCCAGTGACCATGGGAGTACGCATAGGTTTATTTTCTTCCATTTTGAATTTCTTTAGCATTTCCTTGATATATTTGGCTTGGAAAATGAATATTCCTTTGTCTTTCTGAGTTACTTGTAAACCTAAGAAGAAGGACAGTTCTCCCAACATATACATTTCAAATTCTTCTTGCATTTTGGTTGCAAACTTTTTTCTTAGTATAGTAAGATTACTTCCAAATATGATTCCATCTACATATACCACCACAATAATCATGTTTTGATCCTCAATTTTGATGTATAAGTTGTTGTCAATAGTCTCTCTCTTATATCCTTGTTTTTTCAAGTACAGATCAAGCCTTCAGAACCATGCTCTGGGGGCTTGTTTGAGACCATACAGGGTCATTTTTTATCTTGCACACATAGTCTTGATTTTATGTTAACATGAATCCTTTTGGTTTCTCAACATAGACTTCTTCTTCTAGTGTTCCATTAAGGAATGTTGACTTGACATTCATCTGATAGATTTTGAAATTTCTGAAGCATGCAAATGCCAGGAACATTCTGATGGCCTCAAGTCTTTCTACTGGAGCAAAATTCTCATCAAAACCAATACCTTCCACTTGGGAATATCCCTTGCATAGTAATCTCGAGTTTTTATTTATGTGGTGCCCATTTTCATTGAGTTTGTTCTTGAATATCCACTTAGTTCCTACCACATTCTTGTCCTTGGGTCTTGGAACTAGTTCCCAAGTCTTGTTCTTCTCTATTTGGTATAGTTCTCCATCCATTGATTTTATCGAATATTTACTTTTGTTGTGTTCTTTAAATTACATAGGTTCTATCATGGATAACATTGTTTGTTCTAATTAAAATGTGAGTTTCCTTCTTGTTTCCACTCCTACATTTTTATCTCCAATAATATGACTTTCAAGATGGTTATTTTGAACCCCTTTTTATGGGGATTTTGGAAAGGGTATTTCTCTGTCATCTTCATCATCAATGTGGGGCTCATTTTCTTGAGGTTCTTCATCAACTTCTTCATTTTGATATTCTCCATCACTTTTATCATCATATGTTGATATGTTTTGGGGTATGACTTGTCTTAAGTTTAGATCATCTATATTTACATTGGCACTTTCCACCATTTTATGTAGTCTTAGGTTATAACATCTATAATCCTTTTTGTTAGGTGAATATCCTATAAATATTCCTTCATATGATCTTCGGTCAAATTTCCCTAGATTATCCTCATCTTTTTTTATGTAACACTTACTTCCAAAGATTTTGAAGTGTTTCATTGATGTTGGCCTACCAAACCATAGTTTATAAGGTGTTTTGTCATGGTTAGGTCTCAATTGTGCTTGATTGAGTCTGTGATTTGTTGTTTATATTGCATATCTCTAAAACTTATTTGGAAGTTTGGCTTCATTCAGCATGGTTCTTGCAACTTCTTAGACAATTCTATTCTTCCTTTCAACCACTGCATTCTGTTGAGGAGTCCTCATAAGTGAAAATTGTCTTTTGACTCCATGACATTTGCAAAGCTTAATGAAATATTTAGAGGTAAATTCTCCTCCATTGTCTGATCTCAGACATTTAATTTTGAGATCTGTTTCCTTTTCTACAAAGGCTTTGTGTGCCTTAAATGTTTTAAAGGCTTCTGATTTATCCTTTAGAAAGTATACCCATGTCATTCTTGTGTAGTCATCAATGACCAACATAAAGTAATGTTCTCCATGTATAATTTTAGTTCTAGTAGGACCACATAGGTCAGTGTGAATAAGTTCCAAGGGTCTTGATGAAGAATGATGTGTTGTCTTGAACTTGACTTTTGTTTGCTTACCTATTTGACAATGTTTTCAAATAGGATTTGAAGACTTTATAATATTTGGAAGATCCCTCACTGCCTCCTTCTTATTGGTTTTGATTAATTTGTCAAATATTATATGTCCCAACCTTCTATGCCATAACCAACTTTCATCTTCTTGACCTAAACAACATTTTTCTTCTCCTTCCATGTTAAGGATGTACACATTGTTGGATGTTCTTTGTGCAACTGCCACTAGATTCACTATATCTTCTCTTCTTATCTCACATTTCTGAGAATCAAAGGTAAGTATGTGACCTTGATCACATGTTTGACTTACACTTAGGATATTAGGCTTAAGATTTTCTACTAAAAGTACATTTTATTCTTTGGCCTTGTTATTCCCTAGGCTAACAGTTCCTTTTCCAAGTATCTTGGCTGACACATCATCTCCAAAGGTGACTTTTCCTTTTTATTTCTTTGTTAACTTGAGAAATTTTCTTTGATCTCCAGTCATGTGTTTAGAACATAAACTTTCTATATACCACTGACATCGTTTGTTTTTGGCATACAGGGATAATTTACACTCTTTTTTCTCTACTTGCTTTTTCTTCCATACTTTTTGATTGTTGGTAATATTTATCTCTTTGACATACTTTGAAAATATACATTCACTCGATTCATGTCCATGGTTATTACATTTGAGGCATTCCATATTGTAATATTGTAATGGAGAGAAAGAATTATGTTTTCCTTTATCCGTATTGAACTTCTGACTTCTCTGAACATTTTTTGGATTGTGCCTTCTATAGGGTTTACAATGTATTTCTTTGTGTCCAAAATTATTGTAGGAATAGAAATATCCAAGGAAGATATATTGATATCTATTAGAGGGATTTCTTTTTGTGATTGTATTCTTCTTGTCATCTTTTTCTTTAGTAGGGGGTGATGATTTATGTTTATTTGGGACGGTCTCCAACGACATCATCCTTGCCTTATTATATTCTCTTATTAAGGGGATTTTTAGAGAATCTTCATAACTTATTGGTCTTTTGACAGATCCCTGTGATGTAGAAGTTGAGTCTTGGGTGTATCCCAAACCAGTCTTGTAGTTTGGTGACCTCTGACTACTGAGAATTTCATCCAATCTCTTTGAACTATTTTCAAATTTTGATCCCTTCATTTCTTTCTCAAGTTTACCTTTTAGCAGCTCAATCTCAGTTTCTAGATTCTCACATACTTGTTTTCTATCATTGACTTGTTTTAAAATGACTTCTTCAATTATTTTAGCTTCTGAGAGTTGGGACTTCAAATCACTGATGATTTTTTCTGATTCTTTGATGGTTCTTAATGCATCTATTTCTCTTGATTGATGTGATTCTTCAAACTCTTGAAGTTGTGCCCTCAGTATCTTGTTCTTCTTTTTATACTTTCTTAGTTCCTCCAGAGCACTAATGAGTTCTACTTATAGGTCTACTTCTCCTTCAATTTCAGATTTTTCTTCATCATGTACATCATTATTTTGAGTGTTCATTCCCATAAATAGAAGTTATGAATCTTCATCTTCACTTTCTTCAGAAGAGTTGTTGTCCTCTTTGGTGTAGAGATTCTTCTTTTGTTTGTAGTATTTATTTTTTTTTCTTTGTCTTACCCTTCTTATGTTCTTTATGATTATGAATTTCTTCATCATCACTATCCTCCTGCTTGGGATATGGACATTTGTTAGCAAATTGTCCAACTTTGCCACAATTGAAGCATATCAGAGGAAACTTCCCCTTGTATTTACCAGTCCATTTCTTGAGTTTATTCATAAAGTTAGATACTTGTTCATCAGATATCTCTGATAAATCTTCATTAGGTACCTTCTCCTACTTCTCCCTTGATTTTTATGCCTTGAAGGATGTTTCTCCTTTTGTTGGTTTTTCTTATCATGTTATCATCTCATGTGTTGTGAGGATCCTATGTAGTTCATCCATTGTGAGCTTATCAATATCTGGTCTGTCTTCAAGGGTAGAAATTTTGGCATCATACCTCATAGGTAATGATCTCAAGATATTTTGGAAAATTGGTTTGTCTTTGAGTTATTCTCCTAATGCTCTAATTGAATTAACAATTTCATCAACTCTTTGAAGATATTCAGCTATGTTTTCTTCCTCCTTCATTTTCAAATTTTTAAACTGAGTTCTAAAGGTTTTCATTTTGGCTTCCTTGATTTTTTTGTCTCCTTCATGTATGACCTTCAATTTTTCCCATATCTCTTTTTCTTACTTACAGTGCATTACCTTTACAAATATAGGATTGGTTAATCCTCGTACAATAACATTGATTGTTCTTGAATTCTCATTGCATAACTTCTTTGCATTTAGTATCAATAGGTGGGGTAGATGGTGTTGTATAGCCACTTTCAATAGTGTTATCACCATAAAAAAATTTGTGTGAAATTGATATTTCACAGACTTAGCGAAGTGCCAAATTAGTTGGAAGTATGATAAATAAAGGGAGGAGTTGAATCTAGCGGGAGGAGAATAAATCTAGCGGGAGAGCGGATTTGATGGGAACTGATACCTTACAGATCGCAATCACCCTAGATCAATGATTGGGGATTGTTTTGGGGGGAGGAGTTGTGCAGAGGATAATTCCTGAAAGCGGGCTAAAAACCAAACCATAGTTTTGGGTCAGTACCATGTGGCACCACAAGGTGCATTTTAGGGAGAGAAGTGGGTTGCCCCAAACCACTTCCTCACACCCCCGAAATCGGGAAAGTATATAAAGGGCACTCATCATTTATTTTATTGTTTTTCAAAATACTAGAACATTTTAAAGTTGGCACGACCACTCCATTCAAACTGAAGCTCAAAAGTACACCAATATCATGCCTTTTCCACTCATTGCCATGTATTTTTCATCACCACCATGGACCCTATCATAATTTCAGTAACATATCAAGACCCCATATCAAATTAAGAAGCCCTAATTGACCGAGATCAGATGTTCTCAACACTGAAATCATCATTTCTCCTATCTCTGTGTCCATAGCTAATCTATCTGATAATGTAGGGAATCAGATACCATTCCTTGAAGCATTCCAGACCACTATAGTCCCTTACGTTGTCGAGGTCACATTCCCTTTTCCTGAATCCATAGGTGTGTGCACAGAACAGTATTCACAAGAAGAGAAAATCGTCATCAATAAACAGGGGTATGAGGTCCTATGTAGGGTAGAGATTCTATCGATTCAAGGTTCCCTCAGCATACCATATTCCTTATCTGCAGTGTCTGAACCATTCGAGGAAAAAAATCTAATTAGGGTTTACAGGAAGTGTCCATCAGAAGTCAAAGACCTATTTTTTCAGACAATTACCAAACCAGAGCATCTTTCAGAAAGTCTATCTTTGCCAATGAGTGTGAGTATCATGGTTATTGAGGTCCAATGGGTTTGTTCCCTACTAAGTAAAATTTTAGGTCTAGATAATGAAAATCGTGTGATCGAGGTCATGTTGGCATTTTTTCAATCAGATTTTATTCCGTAAGTTCGTGTCAATTTAGACCAGTTCATAGTTAATAATATCCATAAACAGATAGTGAATTTTCTCTCTCTGATACATTTCAGATATTACACATACTTGCTGAAGATTTTCCTGGAAAAAAATAAGAGAGAATTTCTTGAAGCAACATTCATATCAACTTAATGTAAGAGGATTAAAATTCTCATCTTCATCAACAAGGCCATGTCCAGGGTTTATAGATTGATTTTCAACACCAGCCTACCAAGATTCTTGGATGACATGAGGAGCTATGTACATCCAAATCCAGAAAAAAAAAGTGGGGGACTGGGTATTGTTCATGCATTCAACAGTGGTATGGGTTTTTGGTTGTCATGAATCCCTTATCTGATGCCTATTTTTATGACCCCCAGAGTCTTTTCCCTTGATTTCATCAGGCAAATAATCATATCAGAGACAGAGCATTTCCTGAAATTGCACAAAGCCTCAAACCTCAAATTCCATTTTATCATTGGACCCTTCATTGTCAATACTAGATCATGCTTATCTCAGATCCAGGCAAAGCTCAAAGAGTTTGGTTTTTCACAACTACATGGAAGAATATATTATCCACATCATATCATATCCAAGAGAATACTAATGAAAAAACAAGCCCCTTATGAGCATGAACATGTTGAGGGTTTTGACAAATTGGAAAATCTAGAAGCTTGTGTTGATATGGAAGCAATATTGAAACCTGCTCGGACACAGCAAGTGGAGGCAACCCTACAACAGAATCAAACACAGAAAACTCCTCAGAAGTTGATAGTCAAAGTCCCCAAAGTAAGTTTTTACAACAAGAGAAGCAGTTCAAAGGCCATGGGCACCAGTGATCAGTAGATTTTCCTTAAGAAGATGAAGATCACACAATCCCCACAGATAGTGGATCTAGAGGAGGAGGAGCCTTAAGAACAAGTGAATATGGATATGGTGGAAAGTGGTACCAGCACTGTAGAAGTTGATAAGGGAAGCATACTCCAAACTGAATGCAGCTCAAGAACTTTCAATAGAAAAAATCACATCTTTGATAAAACATCTGGAGCAGCTTATCAATCTAAAGAAGATTTGGAAAAACAATATGCTGAGAAAGGCAATATGGCTATGGTTGAGATGAGGGAGTTAGTCCCTGAAGTGGAAAATATTTCTCAACACGATTCTTCTATGTTCACAGTAAGACATATAGAGAAGAGGAAATTTAATATAGAAGTTGCAGATGAAGACAAAGTATCTGAGATCAAGGTAAAATATGACAACATCAGTGCTCCAGACAAAGTCAAATTCCACAAGAATACTAGCGATATGTTGTATTCTAATTACTTGGGTCTAATTCTGAAGAATTCAAAGTTGTCATCTTATGCAATAAATTTGGAAGGACGGTTGAGGCAAGAAAAGGCATCCAACAGAGATTGGCAAACTCAGGTGAAGAGGCTGGAATCTAAAGGTCCTGAGGGAGTGAAATCCTCATTGGATGAAAGGACAAGATAATTCAAAGCTTCAAGAAGAAATTGAAAATGTCTACCACAGAGCATCCACAAATAGAAGAACTGGTTTCTCTATAACAGGAAAAGGAAGAATTTTGACAAGAGGCATTGAACTACAAGGCTAAGGTATTACAGCTAGAACAAGAAAAGGTGAATTAGTCACAAGGACAGACAGAATTACTGAACATGGTTGTAGTTGTACCTCCTACTGTAGAAGTTGGGCCAAGCATTGAAGGACTTATCCAAGCTATGTCACAAGTTATCCTAAAGGTAGGAGAAATCAAGGGGTTAAAGGGAGACATAGAGAAATTGAAGCAGGAAATGAAAACAAAATATGAAAGGATGGCTCAATTTCAAAAGGAGAATCAATCTTTGCGGGAGAGGATAGACAAGTTGAAAATAAGATTGAGAGGAAAAGGACTATTACAGGGAGCCAAACACATCATCTGGGACTCTATATTTGTTGAGGCTTCCAAGTTCAGAGCGTATTTGAACTTCATCAATGATAAAGACAGCATGGTCATCACAACCAGGAGCAGGTGCATTGTTGTAAATCAGACCTTAGCAAAGAAACCATCAGAGTGGGCCCAAAATTCCATAAACCTACTAAAATCCATCCCTACTGCAGAACTTCATACCATTAGGGTCAAGTATAGAACTACATTGATCATCTAGGCCAGGAGGGTTATTTCCAAACATAACCTGCTAAAATCAGTCCAAACTAAGGCCACATAGATGGAGAAAAGTGTACAGGAATTCAAGGATTTGTTTGAAGAATTGTTCATCAAAGGCCTCCCACCATTTTGGGATGGCAAAGGAAAATTATATGAGCAGGAGGAATACAAATCTTGTCTCACTCAATGGAGAATGGATCACTCCAAGTTTGAAAACATGGAGGAAAATTTGAAAGGAGAAACCTTGGTTGAACATATGATTACAGATTTTGAGATTTTGAATCAGTTCAAAACAGTGAAGATTGGACTACTAGTCATGACATGTGCCTCCTGCATTGACCTGGATATCCTAATCAAAGAAATTATGGACTATGATATCCCTTCTAACTTGCAATGGAAGGATATAGTATGGCTGGGTAAAATAAAATGTAGTTTTCCAAGGTCCAGCAAATGATGTCCAGCTATCACTGAATATGGCAGATCATACAGAAGACCAGGACAGAACAAGTGGAAAAAGAAGAAGCTGAAGCATCAGAGAAATCGGTAGTGGGATCATGAAACATTTTCTTGTTAATCATTATAGTCAGTTCTCATACCAAAACTGTCATTTGTAATCATTGTAATCAGTTTTAGCAGTTGAAACGTTTTGGTTCAGCTATTGTAATCGGTTTCTAACTAAAGGAACTCGAATTGTATAAGTATTAGAATTTCCAAATGTATTAATATTGGCAGAAGTGCAAGGGCACAATTTTAGTTGTTCAGAACTCAATTGTAATTTTCTAAAGATGAATTGAATACATATGCAGAAGTCTTTGAAGTTTCCATGAAAATATTCTAATGGTGGTGATTTGAGTTTTGTCTCCTCTCTTTGTATGTATTTCTTGTATTTCTGATTTCATTTTCATTGTCTTCTATTTAAATTGGATAGTCAAAGGCCCAGAATTCATTTTGTGATGCTCTCGTCTAAAGCAATTCAAACTATGTTAAGTCCTTCCTAACTAATTCAGAATTCATTTATGTAATGCTCTGATGCAGTTACATGTTTTATTTTTCTTCCTATGCTCTACAAATTTACAAATTATAACTCAGATTTATCACCTCATTTAGCCTTTATCTTCTGGATATCTCTATAGAAAAGTCAGTGTTTTCATTCATTTCTAGAAGTTTGACTCCATAGCCCCAAGTGTCCCTCCTCTTCCTTTCCAACAAATTTATAAAAACCCCCAAAACCACAAAACATAGCCATTGATTTTCAAAAAAAAAACAAGTGACACGAGAGATCCCTTTCTGAGATGAGCGGGCTAGTACCCAACTCTAAAGTTGATTTGTAGGTTAGTTATGTCATGTTTTTTATCAGCCGAAAAAATTTACAGAGTGCTAACAAACAGGTTTCTAAACATCACATCCAAGGGTAGCGCCTTGAGATAAATTTTCATTCTCACACTCCAAAATGCATAATCATTCCCTTTGAACATAAGTTTTTTGTTGGAAGACATTCCCTCTTGTTGATCCATTGCTTCAGAATCTACCTTCCAATTATTAGATTGTGCAGAAGGCACCTACTATGATACCAATTGTTGGAAACTTGGTCAATACTGAGAAGTGGGGTGAATCAGTATTGGTTAATTATTTAATATTTTAATAATTTTAAATTATTAACAACAATTGATCAACAACAGTAAATTTGAATATAAAATCAATACATTAATACAAGTTACGATAATGATTGGGAGACACCAATCTCCTTGTTCAGGGATTCAACTCTAGGAAGCACCAACTCCCTTGTTTTAGGGCACCAACCCTAGGAAGAACCAACTCCCTTGTTTTAGGGAACCAACCCTAGGAAGCACCAACTCCCTTGTTTTAGGGAACCAACCCTAGCAAGCACAAACTCCCTTGTTTAAGGAACCAACCCTAGGAAGCATCAACTTTCTATATTCTAAATTTAATCAGTAAAGGACATTAGTCCTTCCTTTCTCCACCCTTACACCCTCACTTCATAAGTATCTTTGAATTTCTTCCTTGGACTCTATACTTGTTTATGATCTTCTGATGTAGACCACAGAGAGACTTTCCTTTCACCTTGTTTGTATTCTTATATATTTTCCAAAAGGTATAAGGTTGAACCATTGTGTCTTTCAGTAATGAAACATTTCACCCCTTCATTTAATTAACACAAATGGTGATTTCATTAATTATTTTCGTACACAAAATTAGACATTGATTTTGTACGAAGATTCTGGAGTGCTGGAAACGAATTTTACAAGTCTACGACATGGGTTTTGTGCAAAACATGCCTAATTAGACATGGGAAAAGTTTCCCCAAAAAATGTGTGAGGTGGCCAATACATATTTTTCTTTGAAAGAAACTTTCCCATATTTTCCTTTCATTGTCATATGCCAAATCGACTTCAATACATTTTACCTTTTCATGAATGTCTAAATCAACCTCCACATATCTCCCTTGTTGGTGACTATTTAAACTCAACTTGTAAACATTTTACTTGATGGTGGATATTAAAATTAGTTCCCCCTTAGCTTCTAGTCACTAAAGATTCGACTTGGTCTTCACTCTTTTTCATATTTTCTTCCTCATTCAACTGGAAAACATCTTTTTGGTTGACTCAAATAGGAGAAATTTTGACTTGAGTATTTTGATTTTGGTCCACCCAAATTTATTCAGCCTCAACCCAACTTGTATTTCCCAATTTAAGTTTTCTTTGACTTCAACCTTTAGGTTACTTCTTTCTTGGACCGACCCAACTTAGAAGAAAATCGACTTGTGTAATTCAACTTTGGTCGTCCTGACTTGCTTCGGTTTAGAATTTGAATTCGGCTTCGATCTTTGACTTCTTTGATTTCAAATTCTTCTACTTATCCTACTTTTACCTTCGAATTCTTCTACTTACCTGACTTAGACCTTCAACTTCTTTGACTTTTTCAATTTTGACCTTTGATTTCGACCCTCGATTTCTTTGACTTCGATTTTCAACTTCTTCAACTTCAACTTCTTGTTGAGATGTTTATACCAGAATTTTTTATATCTACTGCATTTTATTGAAACAATCAACTTTGATCTTTTATCCTTTCATTTAGATAGTCGTCTTGACCCATTTAATTTTTTCGACTCGAATTAGGGTTTGATTGGTCGAGACAATTCTTTCTGACTCGACTTAAGGCTTGAATCATAGAGACTTTTTTTGTTGAGACTGTTATACCAGACTTATTGTCATCTACTTAATTATTTTTGTATCAATTCCAATACCAACTCCATGCCCAAAATTGAAAATATTGGTCCTCTTTGTCATCAATGCCAACCCCGTAATACTAGGTCCAACAATAACACCATGCAAGCAATGATTAAAAGACTATCCAATCAAATAATTGGCATGAATCAAATTTCTAGGGAAGGAACTTATAATAAAAAACAATACGAGACATTCATTAGAAGACCTACTCCTTGTAGAGATATTAAACCACCACTTGTAAATTTGAATATTAACCTAGAAAGAGTGTCCATGGACAACTATTGTAACTTCCATCATGCTTCTCATTCTAATAAGAGATATCCACAATGAATAATTCTAATAAATTTAGTGACAAATATATTTTTCGATGAACATAAGCAAGTAGAAGGATATTGTGGACAATCAAGAGGAGAATTGGAAGAAGGATATTTTGAACATTCTAGTGAGATAGACATGGTTCTATCAGAGGTATTTACTAGTGTGAATTTGTTTGAAAATGATCAGGTTGTAGAACAAGTATTAGTAGTCTAAACTAGGACTATGGGACTGATGCCTCAACAAAACCAGCTGTGTCTGGAAATCCGAACACAAGGAAAACATGGACTTTGAATGTTGTTAAGCCTCTTCATGTAATATTTTATGTGCATAAACCTTCAATCATATTCTTTGAACCTATGGAATAAAATGTTGTTGAAGATATAAAGAAAAGGAAATAAAAACATTTGATGCTCGACATCTGTAGATTTCCACAACAATGAAAGTTGTTGTTGAAATCCTTGAAATTAGAAGAAATACAACCTTTAACTGCTAGAAAAATAGAAAATAAAATAGCAGTTAACAACAAACAGAAAATAATGATTGCAAATCCTAGAAGGTGAATTTGATTCTCTTCCCATCAAATTCCAGTTCCTAAAGCAGTACTTCACCTAGTTGTTCTCAAGAGAATTTTTTTGTACCATAATTTAATCATTTTGTTTGTTGCATTTATTTTACTAGTTCAGTTTCATATTTGATTTTCAAATTTTTACTGCCATCATTTTATTCTTGGTTCACATGGTTTGTATTATTTTTCCCCTAAAACGATTTGGGCATATTGAGTTTGTAACCTCTAGTGAATGGCTTCTAGTTCTCAGTTGTACACCTTATTGGTTTCAATATCAAGAGTAGAGTAATTCAATAATGAGCATGATTAAAATTTAGAAGGTAGTTATAGTTTCTTTTGTGTGCAATTTTGAAGAAATATAATGCTTTGTTGGTGGAGGTAATGGTTGTTGTCAAATATGAATGAACAAAACCAGTCATAAATTGCAAAGTCATGACTTAAACACTGAGAGGAAGTTGATGATTGTCTTTATTCTTATTTAAATGGATACGATTCATAAATCCTAAGTGCTTGATTCACTCCTTCACTAACAAATGGCATCTTCATAAGTTGAATGGTGGTTTCACTTAAGTTCCTTCTGAAAGAAATCTTTCGTTAAAAAAAAAAAAAAAAAGGAAAAAAAATTATGAAGGAGAAAGAGCTTAGTGAAACATATTGTTAATGAGGACATAAATATATCTCCATTGGGACTAGAGATTCTCATTCATAGCAAAGCAAGTTTTGTGATATTGGGGTGACTCTATTGGTGCTATGGATGCTCACTAGTAGCATTTAAACACGAGGAGGAGGATAGAGTTACTTAGAGATTACAAAAAAAATATCCTAACACTAGAAGTTTGATCCAAATTGGTTTATTTCTCAAATTTGAATGTCATTGATCAAGAGGACTTACCTTTTATGTTTGGTCAAAAGATGGGTCTCCATAGCAAGTCAAATGTTTTTTTCTAAATTTCATATAAAAGGATCTATAGGTGGTTTTTGGTTTCAAATTTGTTCTAAGATTATCTTTTCTAGAATTTGTTTTGTTTTTTTATTAAGATATAGGTAGAGATGTTGGATACATCTAGTGAATCTCCATTT
>JZKD02S1679235.1:480453-494920 GCA_000966675.3 Picea glauca
CCCTGGGGTCATAGAATATAGAGTTATCCATATATATATGCTCCCCTTAGGTCATAACATATTTAGTCTTAGAAAACCCCCAAAAACTTATAAGTCCCAACACCTTATTTTGAGATAAAACTAATTGTATCAGTGAATTCAAAACACTCATTATCACTAGAAAACAAATTTTGAAGTTCATTGAAATGATCCAAATGCTTAAAATATCATAACATAACATAAGTACACACCATGTACTGCAATGTGAGCATGGATCATAACTCCAATATAGATAAGTTACACAATAACGCCTTAAAGAATAGGGGAACCCCCTCCAAATAACCAAATACATTCATACATCACAATTCACATCTCCAATAATGAATACATGCATTTGTTCTTTGAATAATTCCATGCTTGCATTTAGTTTAGAATCATCTTTAGCCTTAAGAAAACCCCCAAAACATTATAAGTCCCAAAACCCCATTTTGAGATAAAACTAATTGTATCAATGAATTCAAAACACCCATTAGTGCTAGACAACAAATTTTGAAGTTCATTGATACAAGAGAAAACAATTTTTGAAAGGCATTGAAAGAAACAATCCTAGTTTTTTAGGAAACACAATTTTTTCACGAGCGCTAAAAAAACAAAAAAAAAAGATGTGCATTGATAAAACAATTTTTGCATGGGCACTGAAAAGGAAAAGAATTTATTAGTTCACCAACAAAAAAGGAGGGGAGAGCATTGGAAGGTAAGATTTTCCTTAGCACCAAAAAACTAAATTAAGAAAGTGTTGATACAAAAGACAAAATTAAGAAAGTATCGATACAAAAGATAAATTTTTGAAAACACCGATACAAAAGAAAAAAATTTGAAAGTGTTAATAAACAAATTTTCATGAGCATTGATAAGAAAGTTTTAAAATGTTTGTCAATCAAATAAAAATCCTTTCGGTATTTTTGTAATAACTTTTGATTCTAAAATTCAGTTGGGGAGTACCTTATACCGATGGAAGTTATTGGTGATATATAAAACTTTGTGTATATAATTTTTGATTTATTTGGAACCATTTGTTTCGTATTTTCTAAATAAAGGTATCATATGGAAAACTCTTTCGACATTTTCACAATAACTATTTATTCTGGTCCTTGTTTTGGGAGTTGCTTATATTATTGGAAAGGTATCTCCAAGATTCACAACTTTTGTGTGACATTTTTTTTTATTTGGCATGGTTTGTTTCATATTTTCAAAATAAATTTATGCTATGGAAAATCTCATAACCTGTGAAAGGAAATCATACTTAGGGAAGTAAACTAAAAATCCTTGTTCTAATATCAATGGATTTTTATGTTCATTGTGTTTTTATTACTTATTTATCTTGTGTTGATGACATCTAGGTCCCCGTTGTCCTTCCAGCTGGAGACATGTTGGAAGCAGTGTTTGGAAGGAAGGGAGAAGAAAGAAAGCTAAATCAAGAAATTTATTTCTTGGATTACAACTATTTATGGAAATGTGTGATCACTGAAGATTAAAATATAACTCAACTGGAAGTTATTTATCCAAAATAGAAAAAATAAAATCAAGAGTTTCATGCATTGGACCACCCAACTTATAATTACCTAAAATAATAGCAAGTGTTTCCATATTACAAGGTATGGGGTGAATTAATTAATCGAGGAAAGATTAGCATTGAAATGTTTTAATTGTGATGGTGTTGTTCATTTTGCTAATAAATGTCCCTATAAGAAAAAGAAAGGTAATGAAGAAGATGACTCTAAAAAGAAAAAGAAAATCCAAAAGGGGAGAAGAAACAAAAAAAAAATCAAGAAAAGTCTATGCACCAAGTAAGACAGTGCCTCATCAAATGAAGATGAAGTCATTGACAGTGATACAAAAAGGGTATTATTCATGGAAATAGAAGAATCCGGTGAAGAAGGATCTAAATAAGAATGTGAAGAGTGAGAATTTGATTACAAGGAAGAATTGATATGTCCTATATAATCTCTAAAGAAGGAAAAGAAGAAAAACAAATCACTCCAGGCAGAACTAACAAAGAAAGAAGAATCTCAAAACTCCAAAGAAGTTGAGCAGACAATTATGAAGCTAAAACTCCAGGCAGAATAAGACAAGATAATTAAAGAAGAACTCATAGAGAAGTTAGAATAAAGAGACATGACCATTTAAGGCTTGGAAGATGAGATAGTCACTCTAAGAAAATATCTTCAGAAGAATTACATGCATCAAAGAAGCACCATGATATTGGATAATATCATTAACAGTCTAAGACCTTACTATGACAATTATGGATTGGGATACAATCAGATGCAAATAGAGAAAGTTTCAAGCTCCAAAATGATAGACCAAGAAGATATGTAGAAGCCATAAGAGGTCCCTCGAAAGAAGAAGACGGGAAGACTCAAGGGGAATATTACAGAGACATTATACCACCTAGAATATCCAGAAGTCAGTATCAAAAGCAGCCAGCTATAGAAAGACCTCAAGAAGAAGAAATATTCAGAAGAGCAGCACCATTCAGAAGATATTTTAGTCCTAGGTATCAAACTATTTTTCTTGGTTCACGTTATTCATGTTATAATTTTGGGAACAAAGTTGTGAATTGTAGAGCCAATACCAAGAATAGAAGCAATGATGAGGGTTATACAAGAAATAGTTATCCAAGAAGATCTCATGAAGCACAAAATATAAGCTACAACAGATTTGGATCATTAAGTGATGAGGTAGAATGCTACAAGTGCAACAACTTTGTACATATGACTAGAGATTGCAGACCCAATGATCCTCCAAGGGAACTGAAGAATAATATCAATAGTCATAAGTAAGAACCATAAAGGATATGGATAAGAAAGCAGGATCAATTCAACACTGAAGAATGCAATCTTGCTCTACAAGCTGAACACAAGAAACATGAATGGTATGTTGACAGTGGATGCTCAAAGCATATCACAGGTTTTAAATATAGGTTTCTGACATCGAAGAAGGAAAGAGATGGATCGGTTTCATTTGGGAATGACAACTCAACTAGGATTATTGGAAAGGAAACAGTCAAGCTTAGAAGTAAGGATGCCATGATAGAATTTTTTTACTAGTTGAAGACATGAAACACAATCTGTTAAGTGTAATTCAAATGTGTGATCAAGGACACAGACTTGTGTTTGATTCAAAGAAGTGTGACATAAGGAAATAATAATCATGGAAGTTGGTAGCTACATCTCTAAGAAATCCAAGAAACATATATGTTCTAAATGAAATAGGAGAGTGGTATATCCCTAAAATGCCCTACTCATGCATACATGGCATTGGCCCTTCTACTTGCATATTTTCCAAATCATTGTTGAGAAGTTCTTCTTAAAAAACCATTTTTTAGACCATGTACATGACCTGCACCACTAAATATCGCGTAAATATGCTTGTTTCATGATAAAAAACCCACGTACATATGCTTGATGCACACTAAACATCCCATGTATGCCTCCAAAAGTTGCAAAAATTAAAAAGTTGTAAGGAATTTTTTGAAATTCGCGGGTTATTGGAGGTTTCCCAACCAATTCACCTGCTATGCCCGTCACCTGACCAAATAACCATCCTTTTGTCATATAAAAGGATTTGTTGGGGTATCATTTCACATCCAATCATAAGAACAGTGAAACTCTTCCCAATTTCACTTCCCCTCCTTGCCCAAGCTTTTGCTACCTTTTGTGAGATATTGCGTCAGCATTCCCTCATTTGGCCCTTCTTACTCCATTCAATCCATTCCCTTCCATTGAGGTGATCAAAAGATTGAGAGAAGAGGCCTATTCAAGGGGAACTTGGAGCATTGTAAAGAGGATCCCAGACTAGGTTCGTGGAAAGGTGGCCGACACAGATTGTAAGTTTCATTCTTTGTTTTATGAATAAAAGAATCTCTTTTCCCTATCCCAAATGATGATGTTTTGTGTATTTTCATTGATTTATACATAGAATTTTATGTCTAAACCTAACTCGTGAATAGAATAACATGCTTGTAGTCCTTGTTTGCCTATTTTTGGATGCATGTCATCCTTGGGAGGAGACGTGCACTCGTTGGAACTACATGGCTTGAGGAGATAATCACCAGACGTGGGATAAAAGGTACAATTACCGATATTCTCTCTTATTGCTTTATTTTCATTTGTTTTGGTATGTTTGGGGTAGAGTAGAAAATATATTGAATTTTAGATGATCATTCGCTTTATCTGCATCTTAAACCCTGGTGTAGTTAAAGGGGGGATTTTCCCGCTAGCAGAACTGGCGACCATACTGGGGAGATATCTAGGGGTTTTTAGGGGGTTTTGGGTTGATTGATTGGTTTGTTTTCCTTTCAAGTTTCAGTCAAGTTTATTGAGTCTTTCAAGGGGTTTTGGTCACCTCCAGCGAGCATATCAGTTGTCCCTACCCTGTGAGATTGCCTAGTCTTTTTTTTTTTGAAAAAGACACAAAGGTGTGCGTGCCCGGTTTTGGGTCATCCCGCGTACATACGCACTCTACATAGTAAACATCCCACATACATACACAGGCTGCTAATGCAACTACCTACGTCTTTGTTTCATGAAAGTTTTTTTTTTAAAGAGGGAATTTGCCTCTTTCCTGATTGAAGTTCACACTTCTCAGGGCTTTCTTGAATCAACCAGAGTCTATGTTTGTGGCCATAGCTTGGGTATAGGTTATGATTTACTTGTTTCCTTAGTCTTATTGTGTTTACCCTAAAAAGGTTTTGAACAAGCTGTTGAGTCTTAGATCCACCTTTCGGTTTATTGGTTGAATCCCTATGATCCACAGTGGGTTGAGTGTATTTTCTAGTCTTTATTTCAGTTTTATTTTTGTCATTTTTTACTTGCTTTGAAAAAAGAAAAAAATTTCTTCAGTTTTTCTCTTAAAAGAGGTTCAAAGAAAAAAAGAATTTCATTTTCTTGCATTTCAGTTTGGTAAAGTAGTTAAAGTTGTTATTTGCAAAAGGAAAAAGAGTCTCTATTTTAAAGTTCTTCTTGATTTATTGAAACATAAGTAATTTGTATTCAAGTGAAAGAAAGTTTTAGGTTTTCTTTATAATATCTTGAAATATCAGTTAAGAAAAGCTGAGTTTACAAAGAGTTAGTTACAAGCTTTGCTTTTAACTTCGAAGTAATTTTGATTTGAAATGCTTGAATTTTCTCCTCCTTATTCATCTCTTTATAAAACCATTAGTTTCACTACCATACCTTTTTATTAAATCAAGCCTAAAAAATAACGCCTAATCTAAAATACATTAGAATTTTATGTTTGTAGGGTTCACAAACTAGTTTAGGGTTTTTGGGCCTTGAATTAGGTTTGGAGAGGAAACTCTTGAAGGTCGCTTCAAATCAAACATTGGAATATGATTTAGGGAGTGATTAAAGTCCAGTTTCGTAAGAGTTAGTCGCAATCCCCCTCTAACATAAGGGATAAACATGAGGTCGCATGAGGAAAGGCAGTGGAGATAACCCCTCCAAAGCTGGACTGAACGTAGTGGGGATTGTATGTTGAGGGTCTTTCTCAAGAATAATATCGACTGCATTTGCCTATGGAACTTCATGGACCTTGAATCCATTCGATATCCTATGTTTTCTTCTAGACCATTTTCTTTTGATACCCTTGATAGGCTTCAGACTTGTTATCCTATTCATTACAATCTGCCCGACTGTCGACTGTACCCGCCTGGTAACTGACTACAAGTTGGAAACCTAGTTGCCCATATTTTAGGGACTTACAAAGGTGATTGTGGGGGTATACCATGGTACCTAGGGTGTACTTTGAATCGTGCTTCACAGAGTATACATGGATGGTGCTTCTGTGTTTGAGTTTCACTTACATCGGTTAGTTTCTCTAGTGTCGATTGGCGTAATTGTCCTTCCTACTAGATAGTCGATTGCTTGATTTGTCTTTAGGAAACGTTTTAGTGTGTACTTGGTTTTCAACTTATCTAGATGGATTTTGGTGGCCTCCCACCTATTCAAACTGGCTCATTTTGGAAATTTTCCGGTTTGGTAGTTTTTTCCCTAGTTTTTGAGTCCCTGACTTGTGGGGCCGTTTTGAGGCCCTAAACAACATTTTATAGGGCTCGCCACAACTAGATTAACCTTTTATATATAACACAAAAATGTGTAGTCCTCAGATAGACCTTTCCAACGGGCTATTGTGTGCCTAAAACGGAGATCGTATGAAAAAATTACGACCTTGGGAAGTTGATGTACTAACTTACCCAAACGGGGCCCACATGACTTTTGGCGCTTCATCTCCTAGGGTTAGGTTTTTTGGATATCTAGGGTTTTTGACATTCCTGTTTATTGTAAAAATGCCTTCAGAGCCTCATTGTAATCATATTCTTGTGAATGAGCACATTCGACACGTCTCTTCTCAGAGATAAGTCGCCACAATTCTAGCAAGCTTTTGTTGCATTTTACAGTTTCAGCTTATTTCTTTATTGAATAGAAACCATTTTTACTATATATCGGTTATTCTGTTAAGCATATTTTGATAATAATATGTATTCATTTCATTCTAAAAATATATTCTGGATCAGTGGTATCAGAGCATTCTTCTTCTTGACGTTCTTAATGCATGTCCCCAACAAGGTCAGGGTACAAAGAATTAGGTCTCATTCTTGTTTCTCTTGAGGACAAAAGCTTTTGCACGCCCAAATGACCTCTCATGGTAGAAGAAAATTAAGATGATGGGATAGGAGATCCCTTCAAAAAATTTCTTGAGGAAGCCTTCATGCAACAGAGGAATAAGATGATGGATAGTTTTGCACAAATCCTTCGGCAACTACCAATAGTCGACACATCTTCGTCAAACGAAGGCATCGCCCCCTTCAAGGTACAAATCAACTTCGATATTCCTATATTTGAAGGTCAGATAGATGGAGATGCGATAGAAAAATGGTTGAATTTGCTAGAAGGGTATTTCTTTGTCCATAACTTCTCGAATAGAGAAAAGACTACTTTTGTGGTCCTCAAAGCCATCCCCCATGTCAAAGATTGGTGTGAAACTTTCTGTGAGAAAATAGAGGAACCCTCATTATTTACAGTCTCAGTCACCTAGGAGTCCTTCAGGGATTGTATTAAGGAACAATACTACCTTGTTGGAAGTTATGATGACCTGTACACAAAATGGACGATGTTGCAGCAGGAAAGAGACCAAGCAGTGCATGAGTTCAAAAATATCTTCCATACCTTGTGCACCAAGTTGGGTATCAAATATTATGAGCAACATATAGTGCTCAAGTATCATGGCAGTCTCCATAGATACATTCAGGCTGAAATGTATTTTCTGGACATCTCATCCTTGGGCGCGGACTACCGATATGCCGTCAAAATCGAGAAAAAGCTCAAACAAAATACGCAAAAATTTGGGACTGGGAACCCTCACAGCAAAATCCAGGAAAGGGCGGCCCCAACCCACAGAAAAAAGGGCAAAGCAAAGACATACGGCCTCAAGACAACCCGTCCAGGCCGCAAGAAAACAAGGACACCAGAAAGATGAAGAAATATATCAGGAAGTGGTGTGACTTCCATAAGAGCCCCTGGCATAACATTGTTGATTTCCACTTGAAGAAGTCGTTGGTGGCTAAGGTGAAAATCAGATGCAGGTTCTGACTCTGAGTCAAAACCAGAAAGGGGGAGATGGATTATATATTTAGAACCCAATGCTACAGTTGCTACCTCCAAGCTCCAACCCGATGAACCAAACGAGCAAGAGGAAGGCAAGCGCATTTTTCATTCATAGAAGTGGGTGAAGGGTACCCCGTTGTAATTCATCGTTGATAGTGGTATCCAAAAGAACCTCATCTCAGAAAAAGGTTTTCAAGAGACTCACCTTGATGACAATGCCCACCCATGGCCCTACACCATCGGATGGCTCTGCCAAGGAAGTGACATCCGCGTTGGCCAACAATGTCACCTATCATATGGCATCAATCCCTTCAAAGATGAGGTATTGTTTGATGTTGCCCCTCTCGAAGTTTGTAATGTTATTTTTGGCCAACCATATTTATGGAAAAGTCATGTTGTATATGATTCTAGGCCTTGCATTTTTATTATTACTTTGAACAAGAAATTGTACAGGATACCCAAGGCAATCCCACCCAGTGATATTTCCTTGATCTCTTCCAAGAAATGTAGAAAGGTCATCTCTCAAACAGGGAAGTTTGTCTTCTTTGTGATTCACTCTCAGAATGAGCGAAAGATCGTAGCAACATCCAAGGTCTCCATGGCTGAGCTCTCCACACAACAGAAGCAAGTGGATAGGGTCATGGAAGAATACTCAAATATCTTCTCCTCACCTATCGAGGTACCTCTGCACTGTCGGGTCAAGCACCCCATCGATCTGACCCCCAACACACCACTTCCCAATGGGCCATTATATCGCCACTCTTTCTTAGAGAATGAGGAGATCAAGCAGAAGATCCAATAATTGTTGCACAAGGGGAACATTTGTTGCAGCTCATCACCTTGCGGGAGCCCAATCGTGATGGTATAGAAGAAAGATGGAACCTAGCGACTCAGCATTGATTACTGGGCCATGAATAAAATCACAGTCAGAAACTAGTATCCAGTTCCCTGAATCAAAGACCTCCTTGATCAACTCATGGGGGGGAAATACTTCAGCAAGATTGATCTAAAGTCTAGCTACCACCAAGTCCAGATAGAACAGACATATGTATGGAAGACCGCCTTCAAGTTAAAGGAAGATCTTTTTGAATGGTTGGTCATGCCCTTTGGTTTGAAAAATGCTCCATCCACTTTCATGAGGATGATGGGCTATATCCTGTGATCATTCACCAATAATTTTGTAGTGGTGTATCTGGATGACATCCTCATTTACAGCAATACTTGGGCAGAACACTTGTAGCATATTCAGTAGGTTTTGCACACCCTACGGCAGCACCATCTCTACACCAACTTGAAAAAATGCTCCTTCGACATGATTAGGGTTCATTACTTGGGCTACATCATTGATCAACATGGTGTACATGTGGATCTAACCAAAATCCAAGTCATCCATGATTGGTCAGCCCCATGATTGGCCAACCCCAACCACACTCACTAAGATTCGAAGCTTCTTGGGCCTTGCCAATTTTTATCGCATGTTCATGTTGGGATTCTCCCATATTGCATGGGCCCTTAGCCAAGTAACCAAGGGTGGTGGTAAGGTGAAATTTGTGTGGGGCCAGTCCCAACAACAAGCATTCGATGATTTGAAGCAGCACTTGTGCTCAGCCCCAATACTTTCACTATCGAACCTGTAGCATCCCTTTGAGATTGAGATAGATGCTTCAGACTATGTTTTGGGCGTCGTTCTAACTCAGAACAGCCACCCCATGGCCTATCATAGTGAGACATTATCATATCTTTTTCGTAAGTACCCTACTTATGAAAAAGAAATGTACTATATTGTGCAAGCTTGCTGCCAGTGGAGACATTACATTCTTAGGAAGGAGACAGTCATCCACACTGATCATAAGCAACTACAGTTCATGAAGAAACAAGGAAAATTGTAGAATGACCACCATCAGAAGTGTTCCACGTACTTGCAGCAATTCCACCTCAACATCAAGTATAAAACAGGAAGCACCAACCATGTCGCTAATTTCCTCAGCAGACCACCAGTCGCGAAACTCACTACGGTGCTAGACTCTTGCGTCCATGAGACCTCTAGATGGCCCCAACTCTATGAGACAGACCTGGACTTCGCCACCACCTACCAAATTTTGGGTGCAAATGCAGTTGTCACTAATTTCCATCTTCAGGATGGGTTGTTGTGTTGTCTGGCCATATCTATGTTCCATCAAGAAAGTGAGTGAAGCTAATCTAGGAAGCCCACTACATTCGCGTGGAAGGACACTTCGGCATCAAAACGACATTGGAAATGTTGTAGAAACATTTCTACTGGATGAAACTTTGACAGAAGGTCAGCAAGTATATCAGGTCTTGCACTGCCTGTGCGATTGCCAAACCGACCACTAAGAAACATGGATTTTACACCCCTTTTCCTACTCCTGACAGGCCATGGGAATCCATATCAATGGAATACATGTCAGGCCTCTCGTCCACCAAGCGGGGCAATGACTATGTTTTTGTGGTTGTGGATCACTTTTCTAAGATAGTGATTATGGTTGCCTGCAAGAAGAGCATCGCAGCAGAGGCCACTGCTAAGCTCTTCTTTGAACGAGTTTGGGTACATTTTGGAATCCCAAAAAACCATTTTCTCAGATCAGGATAGTCAATTTCTCAGCACATTCTGGTCAAGCCTCTCGTCACTGCTGGACACCAAGCTCACCAAATCCATGGCCTTCCACCACTAGAAAAATGGCCAAACCGAGGTTGTAAATCGAATGATCATGCATATCATGCGCATGTATAATTCCAAGCACCCTCACACATGGGATGAGAGTCTCCTCTATGTTAAACATAGCTACAACCAAGCCCTTCATATCTCAACTGGCCATAGCCCCTTTCAGGTGGGGTTGGGATTCCAACCATTGGGTCCCATAGATGTTGCACTACCCCTTGTAGTCACCTTGACCGACTCATCTCCTACTCCAACTGAGGTTGACTAATCCACCAGATTCATTGAGAGGATCCAGCACATCCACCAACAGGTTTAGGATATCCTACAGAAGTTCAATGACAAGTACAAGCATTGCCATGATCAACACCAGGTGCCACATAAGTTTTAGGTGGGAGAGAAAGTTTGGTTGTACTTGTAGAAAGAGTTCCTTATAGAACCCCATCAGAAGCTTCAGCCACTCCATTATGGGTCATACACCATCACCAAGGCTATGGGTGATAATGATTTTGAGCTCAACATTCCTCCTTTCCTTGGCTTGCACCCAATGTTCAAAGTGGATATCCTTCGGTCGTATTTCCCACCATTATTGGACACCTCAGAGATAGCAGAAAAATTGACACCAACAAAGCTCAACCTTGAATACATACAACAAGCATCCGGTGATCATATTTTTGGACAAACAGATCAAGGGCACTCACCAACAAAGGATCCAGCTTTATCGATTTGTCAAAGTAGGGCACCTCTTGCACCAAGTCAAGTGGCTCACCCGGGGCCAAATTCAGTAGAAATTTCCTCATCTGATGGGGGAACTCGACGCAATGGAGACCATTGTTTCATAATGGGGGAGGATTTATCCATATGGATTTCAATGGCCTCCCACCTATTCCAACTGGCTCATTTGGCGGTTTTCCAGTTTGGCAGTTTTTTCCCTAGTTTTCAGGTCCCTGACTTGCGGGGTCATTTTGAGGCCCTAAACAACATTTTTTAGGGCTCGCTACAATCAAAATGACCTTAGATAAATATCATCAATATGTGTATTCATTGGATATACCTTTCCAACAGGCTATCGTGTGCCTAAAACGAATATCGTATGCAAAAGTTACAACCCTCAGAAGTTGATGTACTAACTTACCCAAACAGGGCCCACATGACTTTTGGCGCTTCATCTCCTAGGGTTAGGTTTTTTGGATGTATAGGGTTTTTGACATTCCTTTTTATTGTAAAAAGGGCTTAAGAGCCTCATTGTAATCATCTTCCTTCAAATGAGCGCATTTGTCACATCTTTTCTCAGAGATAATCTGCCACCATTCTAGCAACCTTGTTTTCGCTGCATTTTACAGTTTTAGCTTATTTCCTTATTGAATAGAAACCAGTTTTACTATATATATGTTATTCTTTCTTAATCATATTTTGATAATAATCTGTATTCATTTTTTTCTACAAATATATTATGGATCATCAACACTAGTCAAGCCTTACTGTGTCATTTGATCATTTCACAAAGTGGAATATCAACAGCTCTATCGATCGCGAAGGCTTCAGGGCCTGTCGTCGATTACATTGGAGCCACCTTTTCCATCATTGAGGTGAATACTTGACCAAGAAGGGTCATTTGAAGCGATTGGGCCACAGGAAACTATGCTTGATCCTGCTCCGCGAGGAGACTTTTCGACTCCAGAGGAACCTACCATTTATGACCTTGAGGCAGAGGCTCTCATCCCAGCCAACCCTTCGATTACTGACTTGTTGGCATTGATCTTGATTCATATTGTCCCTCTCGAGGTGACACCTTATGAGTACCATCCATTCCTATAAGTGGAAATGGAAGCAAATGTTGCTACTTCGTTTGGGAGTCCTCATACTCTTGTTAGGACTACTACTTCAAGAGGCATCCTACCTCCTCTCCTACCTTCCCAGTCAGGACCACGGTGGTCTTGAATCCCTCAACTTTGGGTAGTGGTTCGATACCATTATTAGCTTAGACCACCACTTTGTTTACTCAGAGTGCAACAGACCCTCCCTTCTCATATGGGATGCCTGGCTTTGATTTAAACTCGATTCTTATGTATTCTACCTTACAGAACATGGGTCTGGGGGTAGGGAGTTCGAACGCTCCCATGCAAAGGTCAACTGGGGGTTCTTGTGTCCCTTTTCATGTATCCCTTATGGTGGGGGTCATATACCTCCTCTGTCCCCTTCGCTCGGTGCTTCTTTTCAGTAGCCAATCGGGCCAAACGTTAATTATAGCTTGTTTTGTGGAGGTAGTTTAGGACCTTCGTCTCATACCACATTGGTGGGATCTATGTTGTTCTCTTTGTTTTGTGTGTTTGGGAACAATTATTTTACTTTGGCCACTCTCTTGGATGGGGGAAACCCCTATTTTGGTCAATAGAACCTGGTGCAAGGTACTATTCCTTCACATGGAGAGACAACTGGAGTTTTCTCCACAGAGGGTCTTTGGAATCCTTGGAAAGGATCAATTCCCTCGAAAGGGATGTTGGTCGGGAGCAACCCCTTCCATTATCAATGGAACCCTAGGAAAAGATCTGTACCCATTCCCATCGGATCGGCTGGGAGCATCCCCTTCCAAGGTCCTTAGAACACAATGCAGGGAGCAATACCTGCATAAGATATGTCATCCAATTTCAGGAATCATTCGATGATACCCCAACAGATGCAGTTACCTTATGTTGGTCAAGGCCACGGTTTTTACCAAAACCCTGGCTAGCAGTCCAACTTTTCCTGGCAACCTGGTGCCAGTTAAACTCTAGGACCCTCTTTTCATGTGAATAGTTCACAACCGAAACTATCGTTTCTAGCAATGCTACATCTACCAGACTTGTCGAGAATAATGAATGCTCCAATTTGTCACAATCCATGTTGGCCCCCCATGTCGACTAAGTTGCCTTCAGATATTCCAAAATTTGAAGGCAAGCCTGGTGAAGATCCAGGTGATCATGTGACGAATTTGCATTTGTGGTGCTCATCAAACTCACTGAAGGACGACTTTGTCTAGTTGTGCCTTTTTCAACGCACTGTTATAGGGGGTGATGCAAAATGGTATATTGAGCTCGATCGCTCGAGGTACTCTTACTTCAATGACTTGGAAATGGTCTTTTTGAACCATTTCAAGTTACTTGTGAGATACGATGCCGACACCGAATTGTTGGCCAACTTTGAGCAAACCAAGTCCGACCACATCTTTGATCATATCCGAGAATGGTGGCGTAGAAAGAGCTTAATTAAGGTCAAGGTCCCTCCTGCATTTTTTCTTGAGTGGTTCCTGAAGTCTTTGGTGCCCTATATATCCAAGGATGTAGCGACTTCTGGAGTGTTTTTAGAAGAGGAGGCAATATTGAGAGCTCAGCAGCTTGAACTGATCTACTCTCAATCCATCATGCTCTATGATATTTTTCCTGATGCGCTAAAGTCTAGTCTCGATAAGGCCAAACAAAAGATTGGACCCCATGCCGATAGTATTGTGGGCTCAACACAAATTAATTCCATGGACTTGTTGTCGAATCAGTTACAAAAATTGTCGATACAACAAACTGCGTCCAGCCAGACTCCGTGTTCGACTGTTTTCCCTACCTAGATGTTAGATATACACAGTGTGCAGTCAACAAACCCTAAGGCCAACCAGTGGCCTGAGGTAAAGAAGAAAAAACGGAATAAGAAGGGTAAAGGGGATAAAAAGGCTACCAATAATGTTGGTAGGGGTAAAACGGAGAATAAGAAGTTGAAGTATCCATGTAACCTTTGCACGGAAGACCACCCAACTCATCTGTGCCCTCAACTTGCAAAATCTCAGAAGCTATTAGCGCAAAAACAACATGTTGTGTTGACGAACCCTTTTCCACAAGGGAAAAACATGGCTCGGGATTTCGCATCCACGAGCGCGGTAGAGGGTAGTCAGGGACCCCCCACGCCTACCAATAACAACTCGACCACAAATATTTACATGATGAATTTTGAAGCTAATATAGCGACTAGGGCTCGAGATTACAGAATTTTGGAATCTGTCGAGAAAGGAAAGTGTTCTAGGATAAATTCGTGAGTGCGGACACAGACCAATCTCCACAGATCCACCTGGATCTGGAACAAACTGAGACAGAATACTACTCTTTCCCTAGTTCTAAAG
>JZKD02S1679235.1:497117-511587 GCA_000966675.3 Picea glauca
ATCCTACGGTCACTGACTCTTCTCCTCCCGATTATTGCTGCGTTGTTATTCATTGCTATTGTCATCACTGCAACCACAACTGTACTTGCCATCAATGACAAGTATACGCTGATTTGCTTTCTGTTAACTGAAATTGCCAACAGTTTGGGTACCTGAAAGTGTACATGATGAGAAGGAAGATTCATGTAGCATTTAGTGCAAAAAAGGGAAAATAGTCTAAACTTCAGCAGGATGTAACTAGCATCATGGATGTTGGATGAAGGTGAAAATTTTTCATATTTCTCAAATTATGAGCATAACTAAACCCAATTGGCCTTTTTTCAAAATTCCAAAATATTGGGTGTTTGGAATTAAGTTCATCAGATGAAGGGTGCACTTAAAGGGAGAAATGGTGCATAATTTAATAGATTTGTTGAGTTGTTTTGTCTAACAAATATTATTGCATGCACATTTTTCATAATTAAGGGCATATATAGAACATGGATGATGCACAAATAACATACAACCATGAAGATGAATTCAGGGGGTTGTATGTTGTTGGAGCTCCTTTGGGCTAACCCGGGTTCTACTTTAGGTTTCCAACAAAACCTTGCAAACCATCAGCCCTTTTTGGAAGACCAGAAGGAAACACTACACACAGAGTGCACAATGTAGTCTCACTCAAGATGGCTTATGGGTGACTGCAAGACCCAGATGTCTGCAGTCTTGGGAGGGAGACTTATGTGGGGATGAGAGACATTCTTTCTACCTCAAAGCACAACATATTTAATGTTTTATTACATCAACACATCATTATATCTTAGATCTACCACTCGGTAATTAGTTTCATTCAATTAGGGTTTATTTTGCAATAATTATATCGATTACATTTTACTACTGACATATTAATCCATTCATCATAACTAAACATTTGCAAGAAATAACATAAGCATTCCACACATAGACACAAACTTTATTGTGGTTCACCCCCATTGGGCTGCATCCACAAATATTTGTCTTTCTTGGCTCTTTTATTATTCTGCATCAAGGTTACAGCACTACACGCATTACATTTGAGGCTAACAAGATCGTAGTAAGCTCCACATCCCATGACCTACGACCTTACCCTCGATTACAATGCTTGATATAATATACATGTGTTTGTATATGTTCATTCATATCCCTCTATATGTCTATATCAGTGTTCTCTCCTCTATCTCACAACACTATATTTATATTACAAAAAGGGGTTAATTACTCATTACAAAATTGACCAAAACCCTAACCCACTAACCCTAGGTGGATTAGATTTTTCCACTTTCTAACTCCTTTATCATGGTTGGTCCAAAATACAACAGTTTTCCTCGTTGATCTTCATCTTTATTCCTTTCCTTGACTTTCCTGGTTTCTTGGTGCTACTTTTACATATTTTTCAGCGCACACTCCTTCTTTGGTCCATTAACTAACTGCCTTCATTAATTACTGCACCTTTCCATAAAAATGCTTGCACCAACAGGCCCCCAACACTCACCTATGGCTTGTCCCAAGACACTCAAGTAGTGTGTGCTTCCTATATTGACTTCTCGAGCACCTAAAACTTGTTTGTAATTTCTTTAACTTGGGATTTTATCTACATGTTCTTTTCTGCTATAATCTCCATAGTCTGCATAGTAATGTGTTCCTTCAATAGTTCCCTGCTCTCCAAGCCAACTTGTTCAATTTGGACCTTTATTGTGTCAATATCACTGAGCATTTGTTCTGCTCTTTCTTGTAATGGTTCTAATTAATCTTGCCTTGATTCTTATCTACTTGTATGGACTTAGGCTTTGCCTGCAAATTATTCATATCTTCTGCACTTTTTTGTTTATCAGGTATTGTCATAGTTTTCCACTTCTGCTTCAATTCTTGCATCACAGTTTTATCCCTTCTTCTTTTTGGTCCAACTCTTGAAGTTCCCCATCCTCCTTAAGGTTTGTCCATAACTATGCACTCTTATTGTAAAGCTCTGGTATTTCCTAGATTATGAGAGAAATGCTTTATGTATGACCTGTATCCTCCTACTCTCTTTGTATTCTTACTTCTGGTGGAGTACTAGGTACTAAGATTTATGTCAACTCTGTAATTTGGATTATGTAAGTCTCCATAGCTTGTGTTATTTTCTCAATTTTACCCTATGTGGGTATTTTCTCTCCTTGTGCGTTGTCAAAAATGGTTTTAAATACTTCTTCAACTTATTTCTCTATTTTTCCAACATGATTCTTTGTTTCATCCCTCTCAAACTTAACCTGCTTAAGAGGTATCTCCAGTGTATTATTTACTTCCTTGGCCAATTGTAAGCTCGTGGCATCTGCATGGGCCCTTGACTAGATTTCCTACGCGACACTTATTTTTAGATTGTATGGTGCCTTAGTTGGAATATTTCTTAGTGCCAAGTCCAGATGATCTATATCCTTCAATGGCCTATGCATTGTAGCTTCATCCACCTACAACATCCCCTGGGTGATACAGAAATTTCCACTCCCCATAACTATGGTTTGCATTGTCTCATGTTATGGAATTATTCTTTCCTGAGAGGTTTGTTGTTGTTGTTCCTGATATTTTTGTTGTGCTGTAATAATCTGCAACTATTCTAATGCATATTTGACCTCTGTCAATTTCTTCATTATTTCCTCCCTCTACTTCTCAGCATCATACCAAGCTTTTGTCGTGCGATCCTGCAATTTTTCTACTACTAATTCTGCATCATCCTCTGTAAGTGTAAGCTGGGGAATTTTCTTGTGTGCCTTAATTTTCTTGTGTTGTCATGTTGTCTGCAACATTGCTCTTTTCCTTGGCAGTGTCTATGTATGTGCAGTTTGAACTGGCATATCCACATCTGGGAAATTTCCAAATCTTATTTCCTCATGCATAGGAATATTGGAATCGATCAGTGTTCCTCCATTTATTTCTTTTGCACAGTCCTTTTCTTGAGTTGAAGCCTTTGGTATAGTGTTTTTTTGCCTTGGATTTTTAGTTGTTTCTCTACCCCATGTTTCTTTTGTGCGCTCTGTAGATTTCCTTGTATTTGTTGTTGGGATGGTTGACTATTGTGAAGGTCCAGTCTCTACTTGTTGTTTATATTTTGGTACTTTCTTTGAGATTATTGACACCTTCCACTCTTCAAGCCAATCCTTCATAGTACATTGTACTTCTTCCCCTGTGACACAATATCTCAACTACAGCCATTCCTTTTTAGGATGCTTCTTATCCTAGATCCACATGTTATGCCTTGAAACTTGAAAATTGGTTATTCCTTGATTATATCTCACAACTTCTAGTGGTATTCTCCATGTGTTTGTTAGTTTCTCCTACATCTCATCATAGAACATGGAGAAAATGATAGCATCCGCCTTCCTTTTCTTTAGATCTGAAGTGTGCCATAAGGTTGTGTATTTTATTGCGCATCATTTCCCTAGCCTCTAGTAAAATCCACTGTACTTTGGTTCTCCCCATCCAACCACTACTATAAGAATGATTAGCTATGGGTAATGAAATTTTGAACTGAGGTCTTGTGCATCCTTTCAATCATCCAAAAACAAGTTTACTAGATATGGATCCCAACTAAGTAGACTTATCTTTGCACATTGCGCAGCTGCTATTATTACACCTGCAGGGGCTTACTCTTTGCGACATTTTCTCAAGAGTTTGCATGCCATCATTTTTGTCGCAAACCTAGTTTTTGGTTCATTTATTTGTTTCATAATCATTCCCATGGATCCTCTTGCAGTCCCATATTTATTATTTATCTTGCCTACCATGGATTTTTCTTTTGTTTTGTCATACAAGTATTTCTCTGGTTTTGCTCCATCTGTAGGTAATCCTGTAATTTCAGCAATTAGGTCCACATCTATGGATATAGGTATATTCATCCATAATATGCCTCCATGTACCCATGCTAGTAACAATTTGACACATGAATTCACATTATTTCCTCTCCCAAAATGATGAATCTCCAACATGCTCATAATTCTTGTGTTGTATAGCCCTGCAATCCATTGTTTTGTCTCCAGTATGGGATCTCCTAATGGACCTTCTCCTTTAATTTCCATGTAAACTTGTTGCATGAACTCAGGAAACTTCCCCTTGTCTGTAACACCATGGTCAACATACTTAAGTTTATTAACAAAGCCTAACATGTCATCTCATATTTTAACTCCTTCGGGTATCTTCAGCAGTGACCGTGTGAGTTCCTTCTTCTTGCTAGGTGTTTTTAGTGCTGCAGGTTTTTCCATTGCCTTCTTTTTCCCTGTTGATGGCCTTGTTATTTATGCTTGGTTCTCTTCCTCATTATCATGTTCTTCTTCAATGTTTGTGTTATGTTGGTTTGTAATGTCTTCAACCTGCACTTGTTCCTCTGATTGTTATGCTTGCTCTGCTGCAAGGTGTTGCACTTCTTATGCTTGTTTCCTAGGCTCATCAGATTTTATCCATTCATCATATTCATAATTCAGTTATTCATGTGTTTTTGTTGCTCTTGACCCAGTTTTTTGTGTGTGGTTTTTCCTTGTGATAGGGTTTTGCAGTTCGCTCTGCGGGTCGATGTCCATTAATTTTGTTGTCGGCTTTTGTAGGTAATGCTCTTCTATGAAAGTTGGACTAACTCGTTCGATTAATAAGGATGGAATGGCATCAACATCTAAGACTCCTTCAAGCTATTTTAGGTTTTCTCCATCGATTTTTATGTCTTGTGCAATCCTCGCGACACTTCGTGTTTTCCTTGCGAACCAGTTGGGATCTCCAAGCTTCAAGGGTGCCATTTTGCTAAATTTTAAAAGGGTTTCTTTGAATTGTAAGTGAAAACCTTGGAATCACCTGCTCGCACTATGTTTTCTCCCTTGGCTCTGGTTTTCATAAAATCACAATGAGTCTTTGTCATTTTCATATTCTGCTTTTATAGGTCGTGCCATAAATGCCCTATCGCACCACAATTTTTCAATCACTGCTTTTTATTTTTTGGTTGTTTTCTGTGTCGGTGCGCTACTTTTTCTACCTGATCACATTTCTCTAGTGCGCAGTGTATTTAGGTTATTTCATACCAATTATTTTCTGTTGTGTGTTGTATCATCTAACTGCATGTTTAACATTTATCCATCTATTGTATCTTTTTGTATTTTTCTTATTTTTCCAATTTTTTTTCTTTTTTTCTTTTTTCAACTCCTACTATATACACTATGTACAAATGTAATTTTCTACATTGCATCTACCAAGGGTTATTGGGTCAGCTATCCCTATACAGTTTCAGTCAACTACCATTAACCAATCCTTGAATCTCTTTGCCTTCTAGATATTGCAATTGCACAGCACCTCCATCTGTGATAGATTTTATCTCATATGGCCCTAGCCAATGCATCCTGAATTTTCCTGGATGCTATAAGTACTTATTGTCATAGAGAAGAACCAAGTCTCCTTCCATAAAAAATTTATTTTTAATGTGTCTATCATGTTAATTTTTTTCTTTGGCTTTTTGTACTTCCTTATGGAAACCAGCCATAATCTTGTCCTCTTCTAGTTCCATGAGTTGAGACAATCTTTCTTGTATTGCGCCTCTTTTTTTCATGTTTGTAATTATTGCAATGCGCAGACTAGGTATCAAATATTCTAAAGGGACTACTGCTTCCTGACCATACACCAATCTGAAAGGTGTTTTCCTTGTGAGTTTCTTGCATGTGGTTCTATAGGACCATAATACTGCAAGTATCTTCAAATCCCAATCATCCTTGTTTACACTAAAAATTTTAGTTAGGGAATTATCCAATATTTTATTAAATGCTTCCATTGTTCCATTAGGATGAGGATGGTATGGAGTGATATTTTGATGGTGTATTTCAAATTCTGTAGTCATTTCCTGAATGGAATTATTGAGAAAAAAAGTTCCATGATCACTCATCAGAATTCTAGGGCATCCAAATCTTGTAATTACTTGTTCAAACAAAAAGTGCATTGCAGTTTCTGCGATAAAATCTTTTAATGTTGTTTCTTCAGCCCATCTGGTTAGATATTATGTCGATGTAATGATGTACCTTGTTTCTGATCTTCTAGTCAGTGGGTTGATTGGTCCTACAAAGTCTATTTCCCATTTTTCAAATACTTTAAGGGTTACCTGAGGTTCTAGGGGCATTTCATCCCTCCTAAATGGTTTTCGTACCCTCTAACTGACATCACAAGTCTGTCAATATTTCTTTGCATATTTAGAAATTGTTGGCCACCATAGTCCTGCGCGTAGTATTTTTTGTGCAGTGGTTTTTCTTGAACAGTTTCCTCTAGCTATTCCTTCATGTGTGTCTGCCAAGATGATAGGACGTTCATGTTCCATGACACATCTCCTTAGAATATTATATCCACCTAGATTATACAAGTGTCCTATAATAAGTTGGTAATTTGCAGCTCTAACCACCACATTCTTCTTCTACACGGTGTTGTATTCCTTTGGGGAAAATTTTGTACTCAAAAATTCAATGATATCAAAAAAGTATTCATCGGCAATCTGCACTGAAAAGAGTTGTGCATAAAGAAAAATTTCCTCAAAGTTGCTTGGTTCCTCTCCATTAGTTATCTTGGATAGATGATATGGCCTTGCATTTAGTCTTCCAGGTTTCACTACTACTTCAAAATCAAACTCTTTAAATAACAGCAACCATCTACATATTCTTCCCCCCAATATTGGCTTATTGACCAGGTATTTGAGAGCAGAGTGATTTGTGAACATTTATAAAATTTGGCCTAATAAATAATGTCTAAACTTTTGTAATGCAAACACCATAGGCAAACCTTCTCTCTTTATTGTATTATTATTATGTTCTAACTCTGAGAGTTTCCTACTTGCAAATGTTATTGGGTAATCTATGTCACCTTATTTTGAATGTGTTAGTACTACTCCAAGTGATATTGAAGAGGCATCCACATGAACATGGAACTCTTTTTACTAATCTGGAAACACCAAAATTGGTGTTGTCACCATTTTCTCTTTTAAGATGTCCAAACTTTGTTGGCACTCATCATTTCATTGAAACTTGAATCCTTTTTAAATAGTTTCTCCATGGGCGCAATAATTTGTGCATAGCTCTTTATGAAATTTCTATAGTATCCTTCAATGGTACAGCAAATTCTTTTGATTGTAAATGTGGGCCTTCTACTTCTCTTTCCCCTTCAACTTATTTTATCTGAATATCGCACGGATTTTCTTTTGTTGGTTCATCTTCTGAGACGTGGTAACAATGTAACAATTATCTCACTATTTTTCGATTGTGATTTTGATAAGATGTTACAATTTCAACTTCATTTTCTTCAAAAATATTTTATTTTGTCAACTTCATTATTTCATCTATCACTGGATTCTCATGTTCAAATGAAAACGTGATTACTAAGTTCTGCTGCAAATCTTTCCAATTTACAGTTCCTCTATGCAGTTCCAGTTTTGTATACCAATTTCTTGGTATACCTTTTAATGTATGGATGAAGTGATGTGGCCATTCCTATGGTGGTATCAGTCTCCATTGGGTTATTCATATGTCTATATGTTCTCTTGGTTGTCCTCTTCCATCGTATTTCTGCATATGTTTATTCTCTTATTCTGCACCAAATCTAATGCAAAGTAATCGTTTGCATTGATACCAATCATGGATCTTTTCTTTGTGAGTACCCTGCCAACGTGAAGGTGTTTATTTCAAGGCAATATCTAAAACTAATAACCTTTGAATTTCCAGGACTTCTAACTAAAAATTTGTTAAGAATTCTTCCAACTCATTTTGACCATAAAAACTTGGAGGTTCGCTTACCTCTCTGCCAATCCATCTTAGTGTGCGCGTCATTCTTGCACATCTTTTGGTAGATATCTCATGTAAGCATTACTTCCAATTCTCCGGTCCTATGTCATAATATGAAGCACACGAATTGATGTTTCTCCAACTAATCATTCCATATGATGTTTGGTTAATGTAATATTCCTCGCATGCGGTAGTTCTATAGAAATTATTTATCTCTTTTGTGATAAAGTTCTATGTTGTTGGTTCAACATGTCTTCCACCTTCTGAATGACCTAATGGTGCTATGACTCTATAATATCCTTATTCAAAAATCATTTTCCAGGTCTTCAAGTTGATGATGGCTTGATTGTCAAATGTCCAATCCAGTCCCAAAAATGCTAGATAAGGTGTAGTATTATCCACTATATCAATTACCTCAAAATCTTCCATAGTGTGCACACCATCTAAATACACAAGTATGCCTTTCAATCAACCAATTGGTATTACCCTATATTGGTTTTCTAGTTTCAATTGAATAGGTGAATAGCCCAATGTAGGTTTCCCCATGCATTCCCATGTTTTCTTAGGAATAACATTTACCTCATATCCCAAACACAATATGATGTCACCCATGTTAAAGTCTCTAATATTTGCATTTATTTTGAACTCTTTATTTGTTGTTGTCTTCCTTTGGACATGATTTACTGTATTTTGTTCTAGTTTTATCTCTTCTTTAGGATTGTATTTTTCTAACAGACTTTGTAATACTTGTATAGGTGTTTGATCATTCAATAACTTCAAGCAAGATACCAGAAATTTTCTTAGATTACTAACCTTTTCTGAAGGTCAACCTCTGCTGGTATGATTATATGGATGGGGCATATCATATATTGGTCCATCATATCTTGGTTGTGTGTTTGAAGTAGAAACAATATTCTCCTGCAAAATTTCTTGTCTAGCATGCTTGAATGTTTCTTTTTCCTTGCGCGCATCAAAATGTTGTTGAGGTGTTGTATTTTTTCTAACCCACCGGTGTTGGTTTTGATTTTGATTTACTGTATCTGCTCTTGTTTTGGTTCCACATCATGTAACTACATTAATATTTTTCCCATCATCTCTAGTTTCCGCAGAAATCCATTGAACATTTTGGTTATTATGAGTCCTTTTGTCCTGCATTTTTGTCAGAAGTATAGGATAGTCTTTTGTAGTATGATCTGCTACATGACAGTACATGCAATTTGTTGGTGGTTGTGGAGAATCCATTAGATAATGTCCATATTGTTTGAAATTGTGACATGTTACTGGTCCTCTACCTCTTCCAAATATTCCTCTTCCACGTCCTCCTCCTTTGAATCCTTCTATGTTTCCTTGATTGTATGAGCATGGTGTATTATACTGTGGTACTTGATTGTATTGTGGTGACGCTGCAAACTGTTGCAAATTATTATAATGTTGCACAGGTTGTCCTGTCATTAGTTCATCCTACATCCTATAAGCATCTGAGGTAATTTCCTTCATAAGTTCCAAGGTTCGACAATCCTTAACCTCATGTCCTACAGACTTGCAGAAATTGCAAAATGTACTTTTAGGAACTGTTTGGTATTTTTGCATCATTGGACAATGATAGGGATCATGTCCAGGTGTTTTACAGATTTCACACCATAATCCTCCTATGGGCAAGGGATTTGGTAGCCCTACTCCCAAATACTGCGCAAATGTTGGGAACTCATTTTTGTGGTGTCCTTATGTTCTGCATAAGGTACACCAAACAGCTTCCCTCTTTTCGTTTCCTTTGTTTTGATTCAACTTAAATCTCAGATTATTGATATCCTCTCTCATCTCTTATATAGTTGGATCTATATGTTTATATTGATTCTCTTCCATTTGTAAGGTTGCTTGCAGAGCCTTGTCCTGAGTCTGGAAATTTTGTTGTCTCAATGGGTATTTAAACTGTGGCAATAATGAGTTTATGAATAGTTTCCTATGTTTCATGTCTGTTATGGGATATTTCAACTTACCTTTCAATCACTTGAACTTATGATCGTTTCTCAAACCGACTCTCCTGGATTTTGTTTAATTTCTATCATCTCATTCATATATTGATCTTCTGAACTTGGTCATTGGAACTCATTGATTAGTGTCTTGTTTACATATGTGATAGTTGTAGGTGCTCCTTGTGGACAATTCATTGTTAGGCTCATAAACCAGTCCAGTGTGTAGTTTTTGAATGTAATTGCAAGTTGAATCAGTTTTGTGTCTCCATCCGTGATCTGTTTAGCTTCCCAAATATTTTCACAAATAAATAGATGTTTCTTTGGTTCCTCTGACCCGTCTCCATGAAATTCTGGTAATCGAATGGTCGGATTTGTTCCTGCCATTGTAAAATTTGTGGTACTACCTTCACGCGGTGTTGATAACTGACTACTGCTACCTGAACCTGTACTTCCACTTGAATTTCCACTGGTCCCTTGACCTATTGGACTCCTTCTACTAGTAATTACTGGTTGTCTAATAGATTCTTTCTTTCTTGATGCCTTAGTTGCACATGGGGTTGTGGGTTCCACACTAATTCTGATCTGGATTAGAGTTCCTTCTTCTACATCAAACCTCTGACCTCTAGTTTTTATGTCATATTTGGAACATAGGATTTCCTCAATCAGCTCCATAGCACAGAGATCCTCCACCTCTTCTTTATCACTTTCCAAGCCTTCCCTCTCGGCTACTGCTCTCGTTTTCCTATTAATATTATATTGGTAAAGCATTCCACTATGCGTTGTTCCCGCTTTGTCCATTATTTCCTTGATTTGTTCTTCATCCATCATAATGGGGTCCATCATTTCCTTTTACTTACCTCTATCTAGATCCATCTCCATGTCTCAGATCATTCTTATTGTTTCCCCCAGTCTCCCCATGTGCGCAGAGTTATTTAGTTGTCGGATTCCATTGTCATCACACCTTTATCATGCAGTGAAATATTGATTGATGTATAGAGTGATCTAATATACCTTCCTCTTGGACCCTTCAAAAAATCGTGCTCTACAGTAGTGTATTATTTTGCATTATCGACTACAAACTTGGTAATGAATCCTGCAATGATGATGTCTAGCCAGAAATCGATTGTGCACGTGAATTTGTTGTTGACTTTTTGTAGATGCGCAATATTTTCAGTATTCCATTCTACTAGTATTATCTGGTTAGTTGGGTGAGTGTATTTTAATCTCAGTATCCACTCCTACAACAAATGTGGAAATTCACATAAAAATGTCTCATGAAGATCAGTGAATATTTACCTCTCCAAATATTGGTGTGGTGTATACTTAGGGTTTCTATTGTCTTTTTGTGAAAATTCGAGCTCTTTTGTTGTCAGCCATCGTTTGATCTCGTTTTTAGTTGGGTTCCATGGTATGAACATCCCATTCTAATACGTTATTCTCATCATTGTTCTTCTCATCAAGTCCCTTCCAATATGTTATTTTGGGTTCCAACCAGCAACAGAACCATTTGTTGGAGCTCTTTTGGGATGACTCGAGTTCTACTTTAGGTTTCCAACAAAACCCTACAAACCATCGACCCTTCTGAAGACCAGAAGGAAACACTGCGCACATAGTGCACAATGCAGTCTCACCCAAGATAGCTTATGGGTGACTGCAAGACCCAGATGTCTGCAGTCTTGGAAGGGATACTTCTATGGGGATGAGAGACATTCTTTCTACCTCAAAACACAAAATATTTATTCTTCTATTACATCAACACATCATTATATCTTAGATCTACCACTCAGTATTCAGTTGCATTCAATTAGGGTTTATTCTACAGTAATTATCTTCGTTACTCTATTGTGCACTACATTTTACTACTAACATATTAATCCATTCATAATAACTACAAATTTGCAAGAAATAACATAATCATTCCACACAGAGACATAAAATTTATTGTGGTTCACCCCCTGGGCTACGCCCACAAAGATATGTCTTTCTTGGCTCTTTTATTATTATGCATCAAGGTTACAGCACTGTGTGCATTACATTTGAGGATGAAAATATCACGGTAAGCTCCATGTCCCATGACCTATGACCTTACCCTCGATTAAAATGCTTGATCTAATATACCTCCCTATGTCTCTATTCATTCATATCCCTCTATATGTCTATATCATTGTTCTCTCTGATATCTCACAACACTATATTTATATTACAAAAAGGGGTTAGTTACCCATTACAAAATTGACCAAAAGCCTAACCCACTAACCCTAGGTGGATAATATTTGTCCACTTTATAACTCCTTGATCGCGGCTGGTCCAAAATCCAACCGTTTTCCTCGTTGATCTGCATCTTTCTTCCTTTCTTTGACTTTCGTGGTTTCCTGACGTTGATTTACCATATTTTCTAGTGTGTGCTCCTTCTTTGGTCCATTACCTAACTGCCTTCATTAATTACCATGTCTTTCCCAAAAATGGTCTGTGCCAACATATGTCAGCATGGGTAATGCTGGGACTTAATCAAATGGGCATGGAGAAGGAAAAAAAGAAAGCATGAATTTGGTGGAGACTACAAAGAGTCTACAAAGAGTTGTTTAGAGCTATAAAGCAGATAATGAGAGGCTTATGAAATATAAGGAGAAGCAAGATGGCTTCAACATTAAGTTGATGTAGATCTTGGATAGAATAGAGAATAAAATGGACAAAGAGACATAATCAAGCAAGTTAAGGAGTCATAGATATCATGCCGGAAGAGGAGAATCTGGAAGTGTTGGTAGACACCATCATCACTCACCAAGGAATTCAGTGAGAAGATCACATAGAAATCTAATCTTATCCCCTATCAAAAAGTATAAGAGGAGGTTTGGGGTAGATAAATTACAAGGAGAAATGAACAAGATCATGCCTCCTACCTTTAATGGTGAGTACAAGAAGCATGAGGATACAGAGACTTGGTCATTAGGGATGAGGAAATATTTTCAATTGCATAATTACTCCTCACGGGCAGAAGGAAGAATTGCAATTTATTAGCTGAAGGGAAAATCATCAATGTGGTGGGACCAAATTATGAAAGTACAACACATTGATGAGAAGAAACTCAGTTGGAGGTAGTTAAAAAATCATTTTCAAAATAAATACTTGACCAAGCGCTATTATGATAGGAAGATGAAGGATTTATTTGAACTCAAGCTTGGGAGTATGACCATGGATGAGTATGAGAGGATATTATTAAAGTTATTGAAGTATGTTGGTTTCATCAAGGATAAACAAGTCAAGATTCAAAGGTTCTTGAGTGGGATACCATCAATATTCAGTGACAAGATACAGTATGATGATCCCAAGACATTGGATGCAGCAATAAGGAGAGCCAAGTGCCTCTATGATTATCATAAAGGAAGACTAACTTTCCAAGAGGCTTGGGAAGATAAAAAGAAAGGTAATATGGAGCAGAGGAAGAAGGGGAACAAGCCACCATTATTCAAGAATAATTCCAGGGGTAGCCGACTCAAAATGAACCCAGAATGTCAGAAACATTATGAAAAATGCCAAGGAAACAACTCATTAAATGTTGGGGTTGTGAGGGAGATCACATGTACAGAGATTACCCTTGTAGGGGTGAAAAAGTGAGGATTATTCACAATGTATGGAAGGTTGATACAATTGAGGACATGGGAGAAGCATGCGAAGGATTTATGTAGCCCTGGACAACAAACAAGTTGAATTTCAATCTCACATGATTGAAGTGGAGGGTAACATCAATGATCAACTTATTGTCATTTTGATTGATTCATGAGATAGTCATAGTTATATAGATCCTAAGTTGGTGCAAATATTTCATTTTCCAAGAATCAAACTTGGAAAATCTTGGTTGGTTCAATTAGATACAAGAGCTAATAGAAGAATTAATGAGATGGTTAAGGAATGTCCAATGAACATGAATGGACTGAGAAAAAAGGCATATTTGAAAATCATACCTTTGGGTACATATGATTTCTTAATTGGTATGGATTGGTTGGACAAGCATCATGTTATCCTAAACTATTATAACAAGGAATTTACTTTCTTGGATGAGGAAGGGAACTTGAGAACGGTTCAAGTTATTCCAAGGGTTGTAACTATCAGAGAAATTTCACCCTTGTAGTTGAAAAGAAGATTTAGGAAATGATGCCAAATATTTGCAACACTAATGGAAGAAGCAACTAAAGATAAAGTGAAAATCATTGAATAATATGCAGTTCTAAAAGAATTTGAGGATGTATTTATAGAAATATCGGGGTTGCCACCCAAGAGAGATATTGACTTCTCTATTAATTTGATGTCTGGAGAAGCTCTAGTGTCCAAGACTCCTTAAAGGATGAGTACACCAGAACTGAAGGAATTGCAAATGTAGCTTGAATATATTTTGAAGAAGGGGTATATATTCTTGAGTGTGTCACATTGGGGTGCCCCAGTTCTATTTGTGAAGAAAAAAGATGGAAGTTTGAGGTTGTGCATTGATTTCAGACAACTGAACAAGGTGATTGTGAAGAACAACTATCCTTCGCCAAGGATAGATGATCTTTTTTATCAGCTGAAAGATGCAAAGATATTATATGAGATGGACCTCGCGTTAGGCTACTATTAGGTGAGGATTAAAGAAGAGGATATTATCAAGATGGAATTTAGAACAAGGTATGGCCATTATGAGTGTATAGTGGTGTCATTTGGGTCGTCAAATGCACCATGTGG
>JZKD02S1679235.1:526849-551508 GCA_000966675.3 Picea glauca
GGGAAGATATGATTTTGGTGAGAATTTTATAAGATGAATAGCACAAAGAAATGGTCCTAAATCTAGCAAAGGAAGTAGGATTAGCTTCTTTAGGAACTAAGGAAAGAAAGAAAGAATTAGTGTTCCCTCCTAATCTTAATGTTTGATGTGTATAATGAAACATTCATTTAAGTCATGCTTGATTAAGGCTTATAAATTCTTGTAGAAAGAAATTGAAAAGTCATCCAATCTAGGGGCTTTATCCAGCCCAAAAATCCATATGGAAGTAAATATTTCGGCTTCAGAAATTGATTGGATAATATCCAAATTGTCTTCATTAGTAATAAAAGATGGGATATGCTCAAGAATAGAATCCAAATTAGGGGGGGGGGTTCCTCTTCTTGCTAAGAATACAAGGCAACAAAATGTCTCTTGCCAGTAGATTTAATACCAGCAAAATCTGAAACATGTGATCCATATTCTAGGGTGATACTAGCTACATTATTCCTAGATTTTCTATCCTTAGCTTGGTTATGAAAAAAATGTGTATTCCTATCCCCCACCTTGAGCCAAAGGCTATGCAATTTTAGTCACCATATCTCTTATTCACATCTTAGGGTGATTTGATAATGAATTTGGAGATCTATTTCTTCTTTTTTGCAGTTGTACAGTGATGTCTTTATCTTCTAATTCTTTTTGGAATTTGTCAAGTTTTTCTTTAAGTTATTTTTTCTCCTTTTCTAGTAGATTAAAGGAGGACTTAACCCAAATTTTGAGAGGCTTCTTCACTAATATGAGTTTTTGCTCCCAAATAAAAATTGGAGTATCGAGAACCCAAGTTTTCCAATTCAATTCAACCAAAGAATACACCTCATGATGGTTGAGCCATAAAGGATTGAAATGGAAAGGAAGAGACCCATATTTAGGAATTTAGTGAATGTGCAAAGAGATGAGTTTGTGGTCAGAATTGAGGAAAGGAAGGATATAGGATTTTATTGAAGAATTTGTATTGAGAAAATAGTTATGAACTAGGAAACGGCCTAATCGGGCAGCAATATGTCTCGGTCCAGATCTCTTGTTTAACCAAGTATATCTCCCTCTTTAAGGATTAATATATAACATATCACATTCTTCCAGAAGTTTCCTTCCATTCTTTCACGGAAGGGATCCCTACCAAAGAACCCCCCTCTCTTTTCATCTTTGTTTCTAATGACATTAAAATCACTAGCTATTATACAGTCTACAGAAATATCAGTTTCTTTTATACCTTGTAGGGATCTCCAGCAAATGGATTTCTCCATTGGGTTAATTGGCATGTAGACATTAATGACTACAAAAAATTTATTGAGTTGCATGGATCTAAATTTAGATCGAATCCAATGTTGAGTTTTAAAAGTGAATTCTAAACTTACCTCAAATTTGGTCTAGATAGTGCACACACCACTAGAGGAACCTCTAGAATCTTCGACTCTGGCATCACTAGAATTCTATAGAATTTTCCCAATTTTCATTGCTTCACCTGCACTCATTTTGGTCTCCTAAAGCAGGAGTATTTGAGTTTTTTATATTCGAAATAAATCTTTGACTGCCATAAGTTTGGGGTCACTACCTAAACCCCTACAATTCCATGGGACTAATTTCATTATTTAGGAGGGTTTGGGTGGGAACCTCCTTTGGTAACAGCATTTCCTCCAGATTTTTTTGAAGACTTAGATCATCCCATCATTTTTGGAATTTTTTGTTGTGAACCCATTAAGATATATTTATTAGCTTGCTTTTCTCACACTTTTTCTGGATGCCTTTCTCCCAAATCCCCTAGGAAGATTTTCCTTTGAAGCCCTATCCTCCATCACTTCTTCACCAATACTCTCATTCTCTAAGTTATATTTTTCTTATATAAAATCCACTTTTTCATCCTTGAAGAAGTCCATTTATTCATACTTAGTGTCTAATAAGGAAATAGTGTCTTTCACCGGGACTTCAAAGAGCACCCTCTTCTAGTTGCGCTACATAATGGGACCATCACTCGGCAAAGGGGGTTCAATTTTTGGTTGGAATGAAGAAGACTCCTTATTCAAGGAACTTTAACCAAGAATGACAATATATCCATCCTCAACATGTTCCTCTTCTTGGGACAAAATTTCAAAGTTGTAATTGGTGGACAAGCCCTCATTTAGTCATGATTTTCAAGAGTTTGTAGGGGGATTTGATGGCAGTTTTGATTCTCCATGCAATGGACCAGTAGATGAACCAGAAATGGGTGATATTTTAAAACCACTCATACCAAATTTTTCAAGAAACCGCTTTCCATTGTTCTTCCTTACCCGAACCCAAGGAATTGGGATTGTCCTCCTTCTTTTACTTCTTTGGAAAATGCCCCTATTCATGGAAAAATTATCTTTTAAAAGGGAGTTTTTCATAATCAAGTTGTTTCACATGTTCTCAGTTATATAGAGAGATAAGCATATGTTGGAAATTTGGTTGTCATTGATGTCAACCTTGATAAATAGGTGAAGTATCATTAATTGATTGGTTTGAGAAGAATTGTCAATATTGGACATATTGTTATGAAGGTGACTTGAATTTCAAGCATTTTCAATATTGGAAATAATGTTATGAATGTTGGACATAATGTTATGAAGGTGACTTGAATGTCAAGCATTGTCAATATTGGACATAATGTTATGAAGGTGACTTGAATGTCAAGCATTGTCAATATTGGACATAATGTTATGAAGGTGACTTGAATATCAGTAGAAGGATAATATTGACTAATGTTTTGTATAATCTTGATACACTCATCCTATATTGTGTAAGGTTGAGATTATGTCATTAACATCCATGCACAAAAGAAGAAATTGTGAACAAATTGTCCAGATAAAAAGGGTAAATGGATAATCCAATATGGATCCATACAAATCACAAATAAAAAAGTTAATAAGACACGGTTCATTAAAAGTGATTCAGAAAATCTCAATTGAAGAAGAGTACAGAGATGATATAGAATGTCAATTGTGGATGTTTGGTGAGGAAGGATTGACACCATCGAGTCACAATTCGAGTCGATTCAAACAAAAATAAGGTCGACTATATGGAATTCAATCGACTGCAAGACGATTCAAAGACAAGTCGGTCGAATGCAAGCCTGCAGATTGACAGAAGTTGGAGAAGACAATTCAATCGACTTCAAGACAATTCGAAGACAAGTCGATCAACTGAAGGTCGAATTCGAAGGGAAATTGAGTCGGGAAATACAAGTCGGCCAAAGAAAGTCAAGACGACCAAAGTCGAACTTCTCAAGTCAGTTTTCTTCCAAGTCGAGTCGGTCCAAGAAAGAAGTAACCTAAAGGTCGAATTCAAAGAAAAATTGAATACAAGTCAAGTCGAGGATGAAGCAAGATGGGTCGACTAGAATTAAAATACTCAAGTCGAAATTTCTCCTAGTTGAGTTGACCAAAAGTATGTTTGTTGGTAAAATGAGGAAGCAAATATGAAAAAGGGTGAGACCAAGTCAAATATTTGGTGACTAGTAGCTGAGAGGGAATCAATTTTAATATAATCATCAAGTAAAATGTTTAAAAGTTGAGTTTAAATAATCACCAATAAAGGAGATATGTGGAGGTCAATTTAGACATTCACAAAAAGGTAATATGTACTGAAGTCGATTTGGCATCCAACGACAAAAGGAAAATATGGGCAAGTCGCCTTCAAAGAACCGCATGTACCATCCACCTCGCAAACTTTTTGGGGAAATATCTTGTGTGTCAGCTAATTGGGCATGTTCTGCAAAAAATGCATTTCGTAGAATTTTGAAATTTGTTTCTAACACTCCAGAATATTCATACGAAAATAAATGTTTAAATTGGTGTATGAAAATCAATTAATAAAAGTTACTATTTGTGTTAATTAGATGAAGGGGTGCAATGTTTCATTCCAAAAGGACACATTGTTTCAAAGTGGAACCCTTTGGAGGACTATATAAGTAAAGGAATATGAAGGGAAGAAGGTGTCTTCGTGGATATATATATATATATATATATATATATAATGGATTGAATGAAAGTTCATTCTATCAGGTTGGTGCATGTTCACAAGTTGAGTGTTGTCATGAGGAATGGATTCCTCACATCTCAGTTGGATCTAAGACCAACAAGATGGGTCTTGTTATGAGGGTTGTTTTATCACTCCAAGAAATCACTCCTTGACTGTAAAGGGTGCAAGCTTGGTAACTTAAATAAATCAATAATGTGGAGGAAAGAAGGATCAAATCGGATGACATTATAAACTTGTATCCATTTAGAAATATATGAATCACTCAAAAGACCAAGGCTTTCAACTATGTTGCTCAGTAGGTTTAAATCAATTGGTGGAAATGTGGATAAGACCCATTATACTAACGGAAATACCTATGCAATAGCATATGTGAATGGCCAGTGATGATAGGTAAGATACTCTTCATACCAACAGAAACATATATAAGATTGCATATAATATATGGCCAGACATAACAAGAAAATACTTGCAGCTTTAGCTTATGAATGCACTAATAGGATGACAACTATCTGGCATTGAGACAAACCTTAGAAGTAATGTATTAAAGTTTAATATACCAATGAAGAGATGGGATGACAGCCTTTTGTCATTGAATATATATAAACTTGGAAAGAAAGGAAATGAAAACTGAACAAACAAAGTGAAAGAAGCTCGATGTCAAGATGTATTCATGGACATCTCCAAGAAATGAAAGTACAAGTCTTCAAGAATAGAACCACATTCCTCAGACTATTTTTTCCCCTCTCTCCTCAGTTCTGAGAATTCTTAGGATTTAATAGCCTTTACATCAAAGTTTCAAGATCCTATTTTAATGGATCTGAAATACCTAAAATAAACATAATCAAAATGGATCTTCTAGCATATATGATCCAATCTTATTATCATAAGTCGAATTTAACAATCTTCAGCATTATTTAGCATCTTGCAGGTGAAGATCACAGAATTCGAAATCTGTCAATGATGGTTCCAGCAATTTCTTCCCAATATAAAGTGCCATTTGGTGTTATTTCCTTATCACATGCCTCCAAAACCTGAAAGGGAGCATGATTTGTATTCCCACAATTATTATCGTTCATTTGATATCATTCCCACGTTTTCTGGAATTGGAAAATCGTGATCTAGGCAGAAAGAAGGTGATTATGGACTCTTCAGCACTTTCAGCGGCTCATTAGTCATGTATTTTGCCTTTTAGCTGCCGAAAGTCAGAGCTTTTCAACGGCTCGTTACACTGTAAATTTCACACTTAGCCATCGAAAGCTAAAATTAACTTTTGCCCTATTTTTAGAGGTGAAATCCTCATTTTATTGAATTGATATGAATTTGAGCCTCTCTCAAAACCTCTAAAACTTTAAGAGTTAGAAATAACCCTTCTACCTAATGATCTTCTTATCATGTGATTTGGAAATCATTAGCAAGTTATTTTTTATCGCTAACATCTGGCTCCAACTGGGATGGAGACCTCCCTACGAGGTTTCCAATAACCACAGATCTAATGCCTTTCTAGAAAAATAAAATATGAACTTAATGTCTAGTGTTCCATTAGGCATGGAGTCAGCATTCCATTGGGTATGGAGTCAGCCATTTCTGAAAGTTTTTCATGACCTGTATAAATGATCTATGTACATCTTGTAGACTGCCTTTATTCACACAAAGTGATTGTTGCATCTCCGGCAAGTGAAAGAAAATAAATGCTCTGGCAGCGAGCTTATTTCCTACTCTACTCTACCCTAACCAGCTCTACAATTTGGTTAGGTAAAAACTGATTTCCATAGTAGCCATCCAAGCAATTTTAATACTGAAATATTTTCATCATTCACACTGATCAATAGCCGATGTTTGAAATGTAACAACAGTGATAAAAAGTCATTCACAAAGCCAAATTCACCAAGAAACATGTGCAAGCTAAAGAAGTTTGAAATTTTCAAGCTTTCTGAAATGTATGATTCTATTAAGGTTACCACTAGATCTTTGAAACTGAAATCAGAAACCTCCTGATCTTCGGGAAACAATTGCATCTCTATGACTGCTTCTCTATTAGAATATTGATTACCTTTTTGTTCTTTTGTGACTACCTTGTGATCATCAGACACTATGACCTCCTCTTAATAATAGTATTTTGAGTGCGATGATAAAGAAGTGTTTGAATGACAAATATTATGATAAAATCTAAAAATGTAATTGTCTATACAATCATTAGTTATCATAGGTTCAACATGCTTTGTAAATTAATCATAAATTTTACATGAATACCTGTCTCTAGAATGTTGATCTGCCAATGTTAAAGAATTTGATTCACAATCTAAGATAATTTTAGTTGCTTGTTGTTGTTCTAAAACTGCCTCATAGTCGCCCCCGGGGGGAGCAGCTCAATTGGCAAGTGCCATGAAAATGAAGTTCCATGAGGTTTCGAGTTCAATTCCCCCTGACTTACCTTGTGTGTCACGTAAGGGGCATCGTGGGCACACCTGGAGGTTATAGTGGTAGCGGTTGGATCACACGGCCACGTGTAATGCGAGCACGTGCCCAACTAGTTGCTGATTCCTCCAGACAAAAAAAAAAAAAAAAAAACTGCCTCGTAGTCATTACCTTCCTGCTCAAATTTTGAACTATACTGACATTCTGTTGGCTCAAATTTTTTTAGATTTCCAAAATCAGCCTGCTTTCGGATCCTCCTAGAAGCATAAATATTTTCCTCCACCTCTAGAGCATATTCAAATAAACTGCTTAATGATGAAGATTTCCTTTCTAGCAGAAGAAGGGTGAGTTTTGAATGCAATCTCATAACATACTATATCATAGCAGTTGTCTATGTAGGCCTGATCTCCAAGGGCATGTCATGATAGTCGTTGTAAAACCTTCGATTGAATATAGGCAAAGCTTCACCCTGCTCTCTCTTCAAATCATAAAAATCAGCAAGGTATGAATCTAGTACTCACCTCAATACTTCACAAAATCATTAGAGAATTCAATCCAAGAGACAATAGAATCATCTCTCATGCCTTTAAACCATACAGAAGCATCTCTAATTAAATATTTAGAGAACAATCTCATGATGACATTCTCATTAACAATCTAAAAACGATCAACAAAATCTTGAAAGGATCCCAAGTGCCTCTTAACTGAAACTTGATTTTCTCCAGAAAAATGGGGAAGATATTCATAACAGTCAAGAGGATAAGGATGAAGGAGATAGGGAAGCCTTAAAGGCTTGAACATCTTCATCCTGATCTTAATTTGAAAAGAAGAGGGATGATTATGAGAATTAACAGGTTCATGACAAGGCTCAGCAGTAATGAAAAAAGGTGTTGAGCTCTGGACAGGTTTGGAATCAATCTTAATTTATTTAAGGTTACATGGTTGATCTGATTCTAAAGGAATTTGAATAAAGTGGTCATATTTATGAATGGGTTGAGGTAAAGCTACTGAATATAGATCTACAATACAAGAAGGTTGCAAGCTTTCCTCTTCTAAAGTTGGATATATACAAGAATGATGATGATTTTTTGAATATACAAAACAGAAAATGGTTCTGTTTACATGCGAAGGGAAGAGCATGAAAGAGATGATAAAGAACAATAATTGTTCATGAAGGAGACTAATTAACTGATAGCTGGATTTAGAATTGAGCCTCTTCATCTTCTGTCAATCGGATCCTCGCCAGTGGAGTCTTTGATTGTGGAGTCACCAAGCAGATGATTACAGTCAAATTTTTTGTCTGACTCTTCTCTTCCATCAAGAATCAGATCTATGTCATTCTCCCAGGGAAACTTTGCTTTCACTTTCGTTCCCCGGTAACGGCACCAATTTGTTATCACTCCAAGAAATCACTCCCTGACTGTAAAGGGTGCAATCTTGGTAACTTAAATAAATCAATAATGTGGAGGAAAGAAGGATCAAATCGAATTACATTACAAACTCTTATCCATTTAGAAATATATAAATCACTCGACAGACCAAGGCTTTCAACTATGTTACTCAGTAGGTTTAAATCAATTGATGGAAATGTGGAGAAGACCTATTATACTAACAGAAATACCTATACAATAGCATATGTGAATGGCCAGTGATGATAGGTAAGATACTCTTCATACCAGCAGAAACATATGTAATATTGCATATAATATATGGCCAGACATAACAGGAAAATACTTGCAGCTTTAGCTTATGAATGCATTGATAGGATGATATCTATCTGGCATTGAGACAAACCTTAGAAGCAATGTATTAAAGTTTAATATACCAACGAAGAGATGGGATGGCAGCCTTATGTCATTGAATATATATAAACTTGGAAAGAAAGGAAATGAAAACTGAACAAACAAAGTGAAAGAAGCTTGATGTCAAGATGTATTCATGGACATCTCCAAAAAAATAAAAGTACAAGTCTTCAAGAATAGAACCATAGTCCTCAGACTGTTTTTTCCCCTCTCTCCTCAGTTCTGAGAATTCTTAGGATTTAATAGCCTTTACATCAAAGTTTCAAGATCCTATTTTAATGGATCTGAAATACCTAAAATAAACATAATCAAAATGGATCTTCTAGCATATATGATCCAATCTTATTATCATAAGTCGAATTTGACAGTCTTCAGCATTATTTGGCATCTTGCAAGTGAAGATCACAGAATTCGAAATCTTTCAATGATGGTTCCAGCGATTTCTTCCCAAAATAAAGTGTCATTTGGTGTTATTTCCTTATCACATGCCTCCAAAACTTGAAAGGGAGCATGATTTGTATTCCCACAATTATTATCCTTCATTTGATATCATTCCCACGTGTTTTGGAATCAGAAAATCACGATCTGGGCAGAAACAAAGTGATTATGGACTCTTCAACACTTTCAGTGGCTCATTAGTCGTGTATTTTTCCTTTTAGTCATCGAAAGTCAGAGCTTTTCGGTGGCTCATTACACTGTAAATTTCACACTTAGCCGTCGAAAGCTAAACTTAACTTCTGACCTATTTTTAGAGGTGAAATCCTCATTTTATTGAATTGATATGAATTTGAGCCTTTCTCAAAACCTCTAAAACTTTAAGATTTAGAAATAACTCTTCTACCTAATGATCTTCTTATCATGTGATTTGGAAATCATTAGCAAGTTATTTTTTATCACTAACAAGTTGGATTCCTCATTTCTCAGTTGGATCTGAGAACTACAAGCTGGGTCTTGTATCAAAGAGTTGGATCTCTCATATTCAATTGAAGTTGAAGATATTAAAAGATTGATTTTATTTGTATTCATTCAAGTTAAATAAATAAAAGAATGATATTTTATCCACTTCATACAGTTTTTGTTATACATGTTTATGAATCATTAATTGAACTCCATATATCTTATTCAGTTAATTTAGTTAATCTATGAAAGTGTGAAAAGTAGCCAAAAGTTCTAGACATTGATTCACCCCCCCCCCTCTCAATGTCAGTGTGTGTTTCAATAACATAGCTTCTAGAGTCCCCTTTTCCAAGTCCACTTCAACACAGATTCTTGCACAGGAAAAAATTGTATCTTTTGGTTCAGCTCGATCGATATACATCTGTATGAAGTTTACACAAAGCCTTGGAAGTGTGATCATGAGACCCAAAGTTGTTAAAGGAATAAGGACATGAAGGATAGTGCAAATGCAAGTAACACATCTGTTGATATCAACCACTCTTGTTGACATCAATGAAAACTAACTCACCATCAATATTGACCACAAATCTGGGGTATCTTGAACATTCCTAGGGTTGACATCAATGAAAACCAACTGTCCAACAATCTCCCTCTTTGGCATTGATGTCAAAACCGAAATTTATGGAAACACTCATATGTCAAAACTCATTCTCCCCCTATGACCATTGTTCCTCGTGAATGTTTCTCTCTCTCCCCCTTTAAAATCAATGGCAAAGGGTATCTCTCCTTGGGGATGCTCCCCCTATCTTCATGCATTCATTATTTCTCTTCACATGTTTTTGTTCTCATATTTCTTTCCATGTTCCTCTTCTCTTTTAATAGCAAAGAATGACTCCATGAAAGTGTACCTTTTATAAACAATGCTTCTCTGAATTCATGTGCTTGACTCTTTCTCTTTTTATCTTTCTCTTTCTCTCCCTTTGACATCATGGGAAAAAGGATAAATCCCCCTGTCGGTATGTCTCCCCCTTTCTGCATGTTGTTGGTCTTCCTTTATGGATCTCTTTCTTTGATGATTTATCTTCCCTTGACTTATCTGCAAGATGTAGAACTATATGGGACTTCTTGTGTATGTTTCCTTTCCTGTCTTCCAATGTTGCTCATTGTCCATTGGTCCTTCCTCTTGTAACTCTATGAAATATATAAAAAGAATTCAAAATTTCTTGATTTCAAATGACCTGTCATGTTCACTATTTAGACATCAATGACCATATTGTTAACATTGTCCCTCTGATGATATAGCTTCTGTTGAAGGTTTCTCTTTCCATGTTCTGCTATGTTTTTCACTACTTGTCTTCTTGTGACCAATTGATTCCATTTGTCCATTGATTCCATTGATTCCATTGATTCCAATTGTAAATATGCTATGTCATATATTTGTCTAGACCTGTCAATGATATCATAAATCTATATTTGTCCATATGTCATAAGTTCTCCATAACTTTTCTATTCAATTGTCCACAATGTTGGCCCATCTGTCACTTTACTATCATGAAAGTTTCTCTTCTACAACTGATCATCACATATTCTTGTTTCTTAGACTGAATCAAATATGGCCATTGGTCTTCTCTATCTGCAAACCATACTCTACACATCTGGAACCACATGTTTTGAATATATCTCTGCCTGAAAGTGTGTCAATTATATTCCTCTAATATCTGCATGGGAACAATACTTCTTAATCGATCAATCTAGCATTATGTACTTCTATTATATGTCTCTGAAAACACTTCAAACTACTCAGAGGATGGTTCTTTGATCAGTAGTAGCTACTACATAGACTCTCCCTTTTCAATATTCTTATTGTTGGGGGTCTCCAAGTCAGATGGCTCAAAACAATGGAGGAATCTGCCCTAATGCAAAGTGATCTTCCTCTTCATTTGTAGACTCATCATCTTTATGAACTCTAACTTCTTCCTTTCTGTATGTGGATTCATTATGATATTGCACTACAATTTTTGAGAGTACAATCTCTTGTATCTCTCATTTATTCACCTTCTCTTCTTTTATTTCTCGCACTACTGCAAATCTTGCGATCTCTGGGACCTGCTCTTTATTCACCTGCTCTTATTGTATTTTTTTTCTTTTCCAAACCTTTGTTTATCCGAAATCAATGTTTTCTTTCATATAAGGCTCTATCATGCTTCTACAATTCTAAGCTATGTGACCATAATTACGGCATTTGTAACATTCAATGTTATGTGGAGCCACATAATCATTTCTTGCTTGAAATTTTCTTCCATAATCCCTACAATCTACATCTTTATGTCCAAAGTTAGTACAATTAAACAATGACCATAAAATAAATTTACATACCTAGGAGTGAATGATATTATTTTTGGTGTAGTCCTTCTGAATTCTTACCTTGGTTGATCATGATCTTCTCTTATGTTGATCCCTTCATCATGATTGAAGTTTCTTTGTTTCTTGAATGTGGAAGGTCTTCTTGAATATGTATCTCCATTATAATCATTCTTCTTTGATTTTTGTTGACCATGATTCCTTCCTTTGAGTAATTCTATATAACTCTTACCTTTTCCTTCATTCTTCCTTTCTGGTAACTTGGAGTGCTTCTCTTCAATTTTATTTATTGATGATGTGGGTGTTTCTTTCTTTTCAGCATTCTTGCTGAGATTGATAGTTTTAACTCTCAATGTGACAACTTATTCTTCAACCTTCTCAACCTCTTCTTCTTTCTTCATCATCTGAATCTTCGTGACTTCTTTTTTTCTCCTTGCTTCTTCAAGTTGGATCTTCAAAGTGATGATTTCATTTTCAAGTCTTCTTTCTTCTTGACTAAATTATGCTTCAAGTTTGTTAAATTCCTTAGATCTTTCCTTGAGATGATCTGTCAAAATATTCTCTCTCTTTTCTTCTTCCTTTCTTTGTGTTGCTATTTTGGCTTACAAACACTGCTTCTCTTCCATATGAATTTTGTATGTTTCTTCAATCCTTATAGCTTCTTCTAACTGAGCTTTTATATTCACTATGACCTATTGGGCTTCTTCGGAACTTTCTTGAGAATTGTTCTTGACTAATTGTTCCTCAAGTAACTTGTTTTCTTCCTTTCTTTCATCAATTCATCTAAAGCACTAATTAATTCTGATTCAATATCTACTATGCCTTCTTCACAATCTTCTTCTTCTAAATATGTCTGACATGATGAGAATATTTCTTCTTGTTCTTTTCTTTCATCTCATTTAGCATTCTATGGATTTGTGATGGGATATTTCTTGGAATAGAGATTATGTATCTTACCCCAAAGTTCTTTAGTTGATGAACATTTTCCCACTTTCTCTCTTACTAGATCAGGTAATCCTTCCCAGATGAAATACATTGTTATTTTGTTTTTTTCTTTTCAATTCCTTCTTGGTTGTAGTTTTTGGTTTCTTTGTAGTGGTGTATCCTGTAACAACTTATTTCCAAACATCACACTCTTGTGCCTCTAAAAATGTTTTCATCCTGATATTCCACATTTCAAATTTTGGACCATTCTGACAATCAAATTGTGGTACCCCAAACATAGCGTACTCCATGATCTTCCTTCCTGTGGTTAAATTCTTTCCTAAAGGAACCGGCTCTGAAACCAATTGTTGGAATACTGAGAGGGGGGTGAATCAGTATGAGCACTTTTACCACTTTCAGCCACAATATATAAACTTCAACTTTATCAGCAGTATATCATCAATGTATCATATATGATTTCATTAAATATATCATGATCATATAAACATAAGCATCATCACATCAACAACATCACATCAAATACACAGTATACCAGTATTTACGTGGAAACCCAAATGGGAGAAAACTATGGAATGCTTTCTTATATATTGTCAAGAATACAATCATTGGAAGCACCAACTTTCCAATTGTCTAGTTGCAATTGGAAGGAAGCTACAACCCCCTATTTATAGGCTCCAACCTAAAGGAAACTACAACTCCCTAAATTACATGACTCCAACTAGAAGGAGGCTACAACCCCCTAATTCTCAGGCTCCAACTCCTTGTGTTCTTTAGCACCAAGCGAAAGGAGGCTACGAATCCCTTTCCTTTCCTCATCCTGCCACCCTGAAATATAAGTGCAGACCAATTGTCACTACCACAATCACTATCATTGTTACTTCCATTGTCACTGTCACATCAACCTGTCACTGTATCCAACTTGTCACTGTCTCCAACATGTCATTGTCACCAACTTATCACTAAGAAACCTATCCAACCTGTCATTGTCACCGATACTCAACTAGATCCTCTCACATGGATCATATATCAAGGAAACCTCTCAACTAGATTTCCAACATCACCAACACATGCCTCTATCAAGCATGCACTAAGATCACCAGCATACCATCACAAGATATGTTCCTCAACCATGTACCAAAGCATGTACTAAACCATCAACATGTACCATACCAAGCATAAACCATGTACCACAACAAGTGAATCAATCATGCACCAACACTTATACAACATCAAGTGCATTAACCATGCACCAAAACTTGTACCATGTACCTCAACCATCAATCATGTATATCAAAATTGTACATCAACACATGTACCATACCATGTACAGACAATGTATCTCAACTATATACCATATCACTCAATCATACCATACACCATATACCATGGGATATCAACAATGAGTTACCTCACCAAAGAATATATTGTTGGACATATTTTCATTGATGTGTTGGCATTGATGTCAAAAGTTGAAGATCATTGTAATGTGATGATGAATTGTCATTGATGACAAACAGGGTGCAAAAGAATGTTATTAAAAGCTCAGAAGAAATAGTGATGAACAGATCAGAAGGAATAACATTAATCGAAGCTCAGAAGAGATGATGTAAAGGATTTGTTTGATAAGGAATCAGACTATATCATGACCGTCGAAGGATGAATTCAACAGAATGTTATAGCAGTCGTCAAATCTAGGAACTGCAAAGAAGGATCGTCAGATCAACACCTGATTAAGTCATGACTGTCGGATCAACACAAGTAAGATCTATGGTGGAGATAAATTGTGGATATCGGAGGCGAAAATAACATCTATGCATGTTTAACCTCCATAATCCTCCTAGATCATCGATCTGTAGATTCGGCAAGATCAACAGTTGGCATCGGTTCCACTACCAACGAGAATTTTCCATTGCGAAACGCGACGACGGTTTTAAACATCGTGCCAGTTGGGACTCTGCAATCATCCCTGGTCGTTGATGTACTCTAGGATGTATCATTACCCTTATATCAAGCGCAGTGGAAGGACAGTGTAAGGTGTACTAAACAACCGACAGTAAGAATTCATCATAGTATCATGAATTATTCAGTAGGTAACCACTTTGGAGGGATCGAACTACCTCAGAATTCTAGTAACCCAGGGTCCCAGAGAGACGAAGCTCCAAAGTAAGATTTGATCGTTCGTCAAGAAGGGATATTCACGGTCAATATCCTAACAAGAAAACAATGAGAAGATCATTAACAAAATGCCTTTTGAGGTTGCACGGACCATCCACTCAACTGTAGATCAAAAATAGATCGTTCGATCTACTTCAGTGAAATGCACTCTAGAGGGATTGAACCTCTCAGAGTTCGAGTAGCCTAGAGCCCCAGAGTCAAGAATGGCCAAACTAAATCTAGACCATTGATATAAGAACTAATCACAGTCGTTGTATTAAGGATTCATATGAACCTATGATCGTCAACACATCAGGAGATCCACGTCAGCAAGACCATGTCAGCAAGGACACGTGGCACAATCAAGTGGTGACAAGTGTCTAGGTTCAAATGGAACTTTAGGTTACGTAAGTCATGAATCTAGGTTACACGTGGCAGCCACTAAGCCAGTTCCACATCAGCAGTGAAATCAGCAAGTTACGTCACTCTAGGAGTATGTCCTTTCGGGTAAACTAGCGTCTACCACCAACAGCTACCCGAAGCATCGAAGCGTGAATTCAGGAACTAACGTCAGTCGTTGATCTAAGATCCTATGGATTCTCACATGACTATTGGATCAAAACGTAGTGGAAAGATACGTAAGCACTCCCACATTGACCAATTCAGTATTGACCAACTCCGGAGGAAATTGAAGTAGCAATTACCTAGACCTCTAAAGCCCCGGAGTCCCGAAGACCCGAAGTAAATAGTGATCGTCCATATCAACCTTGGATTAAGTCATAACCTTCGATTAAGCAGTAAAAGGATAATTAAGAATTGGATCTAGATCGTTGATTTAGTTCCAAGAATCATTGTTATTGGGCTAATCGTTAAGTGCGAACACGAATCAATCCCCCTAGATCCACCTAGATCTAGAACAAAATAAGACAGAACATGGAACTTTCCCTAGGCTCTAATCATTGAATTTACTACCAAACAAAAGATGAGAGACATACCTTTAAGTGTCACTTCCTTATGTATTTGTTGTTCCTGTTTCGCTCTGGTGCTCTTGTGATACTGATCCTACAGTGAGACACAAACCAACCAAAGTGAAAGCAGTAGAAGTATATTCAATGACAACATATGCATATGATCAAGGAATTATGCAATAAAATAAAGATAATTATATGGGAAAGAAGCATGCAACTGTATTATATTAAATAATAGGAAGAAATATTACAACTGGATGCCTTGATGTCGTAAGGTTCCTTCCAACAATTCCTTGCTTCCCACACATTTCTTGCTCCAAGGATTCTGAGACCATGGATCTGATAGCTACTCACAATCTATCTTAACAAATCCAAACTTAAAACCACTCTAACCAAGCTAACAATCTCAAGCCAAAACAACTAACTTTCTCCATGAGAGCTCCTCTCCTTTTATAAGATGAAAAGGATAAGGTGAGGAGGTTAGGATGATCCCACTAAATCATGAAAGAGAGTAAGATCCAAAACGTTCGGAGGCCACCTCACCATAGAAGCTTGTCCTTCTAGAAGCATCGAGAAGACGCTCGGTTTTCCCACGTACAGGAATTTCTGCACCCTAGCTATAGTGCAACCTGCAGAAACTTTGTAGCCTAGCTATAGTGTAGCCTGCGGAAATCAGGAATTTCCTCACCCTAGATATGGTGGAGCCTGCAGAAACTAGGCATTTCCTCACCCTAGATATAGTGCAGCATGCAGAAACTTGGCATTTCTGCACCCTGTGTATAGAGAAGCCTGCGAAAATCCTCTTTAATAGTGTTTTTCCAAAGGAAAATACAACTTCTTCTCTTAGTAAAATTATTCTCCCTTCTTTCTTTAGGAATTCAGGCCACTGACCCATCTGAAGGCAACAGATAGTTTTACATCATTAATGGTCATGGGGATGATGAAAATAACGTGTAACAATCATGCCAACCATCGGATCAACCCTTGTGAGAGGTAACAACTTCAGGGATTTGAAACTCTGGAAGTGATCCAGGTGGATATTGGTGGCCAACCACCTATTCCAACTGGCTCCTTTTGTCAATTTTTAGTTCAACACGTTATTTTGTACTTATTTTTAATTGTGGGTTCTACCCTTTTGGGGTTGTATGAAGCCCTACACATCTTCCAAGTGGATATTGGTGGCCTCCCACCTATTCCAACTAGCTTATTTTGTATGTATTCATGTCATCACATCTTGTTGTACTTACAGGGCCATTTTGGGGCCCTAAACAGTGTTATTTTGGTGTGTCGCAGTCAAACTATAGACAGAGTCAGAGTTTGATGGCATAATGCATATTTCTCTAAAAGAACTTTCCAATGGGATATCACGCGTCTAAAATGGAGATCGTATGCAAAAGTTACGACCCCGAGAAGTTAATGTACTAACTTACCCAAACAGGGCCCACATGACTTTTGGCATTTAAGCTCCTAAGGTTAGGTTGTTGGATGTCTAGGGTTTTGGCATTCATGTTTAACATAAAAAAGGCCTTCAGAGCCACATTGTAACCATCTTTTTTTGAATGAGCATAGTCGTCACATCTCTTCTCATAGATAAATCTGCCACCATTCTAGCGAGTCTTGCACTCTATATTTTTATAGTCTCTTTACAATTATTTCATTAATAGAAATCAAGTATTGTTGTATTTCTCTGTTTCTGGAAATTTTCATGAGTGTTTCATTGTAATATCTTTGCTTTCATTTTGTTCCGAAAATAATCCGGATCAGTGGTATCAGAGCAGGCTGCTCTTGATTGTTTTCAGCGCATGTCCTCGACAAGGTCCAAGTATAGCTAGTTGGGTCCCGAGCTTGTCTCTCTTGAGGAAAATCACTCTCGCATGCCCAAGAAACCCTCGATGGAGGCAGAAAAGAAAAACAACGGAGTAGAAGATTCTATTAACATGTTGCTTGAGCAAGCTCTCGCACGACAGAGGGACGAAAAGATGGAGAATTTTGCACACATCCTTCAATGCCTACCAATAGAAATAGATGCATCTTCATCAAGCAACCATTTTGGAGGAACCTCTCCCTTCAAGGTACAAGTTAATTTTGATATTCCCATATTTGAAGGTCAGATAGATGCAAATGCCCTAGAAAAATGGTTAAATCTATTAGCAGGTTATTTCTATCTTCAAAAAATTTCTTATAGGGAAAATATCACCTTCGCACTCCTCAAGGCTCTCCCTCGTGTCAAAAATTGGTGGGAAACTTACTAGGAGAAAATTTCCACAAAGGAATCTGGAATATATGGGGTTGATCCCACTTGGGATTTTTTTCTGGATGTGGTCAAAAACAGTACTATCATGTTGATAACTATGAATACTAGTACATGAGATGGACCACATTGCAACAAGAGAAGAGCCAAACAGTGTCAGAGTTCACAAATACTTTCCATACCTTGTGCACCAAGTTGGGTATCAAATACTCTGAGCGGAATCTGATTCTGAAATACAGTGGGGATCTACATAGGTACATCCAAACCAAAATGGATTTCCTAAACATCTCATCATTAGGAGTTGCCTATCGATATGCTGTCAAAATCGAGCAGAAATTTAGGCACCAGAACAAATGGGAATTTGGGTCTGCAAATCTACAACAACCAAAGCATGGTAAGCATGGCCCTAACCAACAACCTCCAGAAAACTAGTCCAAGACATAGGACAAGAAGGGTAAAGGAAAGACAAAGAATGACATTGGGAAGTGGTGTGACTTCCACAAAATACCCTAGCATAACACTGATGAATGTCGCTCGAAACAGTCATTGGTGGTCAAGGTCAAAGACACAGAGTTGAACCCTAATTCAGAATCTAATCCAGAAAATATTAAAAACAAACAGAGCATTGACGCAGAACCCACTACTATTTTCATGACCACAACAATTCAACCAGAAGAATCAATATATCTTGAAGAGGGGGAGCACCTCTTCCATTCATAGATGTGGGTGAAGGGGACCCCGCTGCATTTGATTATTGATAATGGTAGCCAGAAGAACCTCATCTCAGCTAAGTCTGTCAAATAGTTGGGGTTGTTGAAAACACCACACCCGCAGCCATACAACATCGGGTGGCTTCACCAGGGACGAGATATTTGTGTCATCCAACAGTGTCACCTGTCCTACGAAATCTATCCCTCCAAGGATGAGGTAGTGTGTGATGTTTCCCCTCTTGATGTTTGTGATGTTGTTTTGGGACAACCATATATGTGGAGACGTCATGTTGTCTATGATTCTAGACCCCATAGTTTCATTATTACTTTGGGAGGTTAGATCTATAGGATACTAGAGGTAGTTCCGACTACTTCTCCACCAAAACAATGTCGCAAGGTAATCTCTCATACTACAAATTCATCCTCTTCATTGACTATTCAAAGGATGCACAGAAAACTGCTACAATCACTGCAGCCTCAACACCTTTTATCCAACAAAAACAGATTGCCAAAGAGAAAGAAGATATTGTTTCTTCACCTACAATGGTGCCTAAAAAATTCCCCATCAAACCCAAAGACAATAGGTTGGTGGAGCATATTCAACCCTACCAACAATCGGTTTGTGATAGTCTTCCACAAACCAAGAAACACAGCTTCTCCAACAAAGCACACAGCTCATCGATATTCAAATTCAGAAAATGCTTCCCCTCTTCCCTAGGAACTCAAAGCAATGGAGGCCATTTCTTCCTAAGGGGGGAGGATTGATCCAGGTGGATATTGATGGCCACCCACCTGTTTCAACGGGCTCCTTTTGTCATTTTTTAGTTCAGCATCTTCTTATGTACTTCTTTGTAATTGTGGGTTCTACCCTTCTAGGGTTGTCTGAAGCCCTACACATATTCCAGGTTGATACTGGTGGCCTCCCACCTAATCCAACTGGCTTATTTTGTATGTATTCATGTCATCACATCTTGTTGTACTTCCAGGGCCGTTTTGGGGCCTAAAATGTTTTGTTTTGGTGTGCCATAGTCAAACTGTAGATAGATTCAGAGTTGATGGCATAATATGTAGTTCTCTAAAAGACCTTTCTAACGGGCTATCACACACCTAAAATGGATATCATATGCAAAAGTTACGACCCTGGTAAGTTAATGTACTAACTTACCCAAACATGGCCTACATGACTTTTGGCATTTCATCTCCTAGGGTTACTTTTTTGGATGTCTAGGGTTTTGGCTTTCATGTTTAACATAAAAAAGGCCTTCAGTGCCTCATTTTAATCATTTTCTTGCAAATGAGCGCAATCGTCACATCTCTTCTCATAGATAAATATGCCACCATTCTAGCAAGTCTTGCACTCTATATTTTTATAGTCTCTTTACAATTCTTTCATTAATAGAAATCAAGTATTGTTGTGTTTCTCTGTTTCTGGAAATTTTCATGAGTGTTTCATTGTAATATCTCTACTTTCATTTCGTTCCGAAAATAACCTGGATCAGGAATATTGGATGAGAGAGAAAATGTCCGAAGGTCAAAGTCCAGAGGACTAGGTTCTAGCCCCTAGTCATGGGTTACGAACACATAAATATGTGAAACGATGGGAACATCACTTAAACTAATAAGCATGTGGTTTTGTGCATATTTTCACATGTAAATGGTTTGAAGGAAGCACCTTTGTAGAATTTGATTTCTACAATATTTGCAAAGACATGGAATCGATTTAAAAACAAAATCGATCCATATCTATGATCGATTTATGAAAAGCACTCTCACTAAATTAAAAACATCCACGATAATGTTTGAATAATAATAGATATTATTGTTAATTTAAAATGAAGAGGTGTGATGGTCCAAACAAAGGGACACAATGCTTCATAGCTCACACCAGTTGGAAGATTATATAAATGAGAAAGAATGGTGAGAATAAAGTGTCTTTGTAGTCCAGTTCAAAAGATCAAAACAGAAGAAGAGTCCAAGAAGAATAACAGATGATTCTTATGAAGTGAGGGTGGAAGGGAGGAGCATGGCAGGATTCATATCCTTTACTAAGTAAGTGTAATTTAAAGGAGTTGGTGCTTCCTGGGATCAGTCCCCTAAAGACAAGGGAGTTGGTGCTTCCTAGGGTTGGTGCCCTAAAGATAATGGAGTTGGTGCTTCTTAGGGTTGGTGCCCTAAAAAACAAGGGAGTTGGTGCTTCCTAGGGTTGGTTCCCTGAAGAAGGGGATTTTTGTCTCCAAGAGTTGGTGCTCTAAAAAGGACTGGTGTCCTTCACTATTCTTCATAAAATCCTTGCAATTCCTATTAATTATATTTATATAATTGATTTTACAAACAAGTCCATTGTTGATCTATTGTGGTAATTAATAAAATATAAAAGTAATTGCTAATTGTTGAAAAAGGGTAATATTGATTCACCCCTCCCCTCTTAGTATTCCAATAATTGGTATCAGAGTGGATGCCTTCAGCACAGTCTAACAACTGGAAGGTAGATCCTGAAGATGGATTAGCAAGAGGGAATGTCTAACAACAAAGCACCATTGTTCAAAGGAGGTGGCTATGCTCTACGGAAAATAAGAATGAAAAACTTCATGTTGGCTCTTGGTTTTGATATCTTTCAATCTATTGTAGATGATTACACTGCACCAACTACTCCAGCCAAAGATGTTGCAGGAAAGAAAATCTGTAATGAAAACTCAAGAGCAGTTAATGCAATTCTAGGAGGATTGACAAATTCTATATGTGTGAAGGTTATGCACTGTAAGTCAGCTAAAGAAATATGGGAAAAATTGGAGGTTGATATGAAGGAGATAGCAAAGTCAAAGAAGCCAAACTACAAACCTATAGAACTCAGTTTGAAAATCTAAAAATGAAAGAAGAAGAGAACATTGTTGAATTCTTTCATAAAGTAGATGAAGTGGTTAGTTAATCATAGCAGCAAGAGAAGAACTTAGAGATAAACCTATTGTGAAAAATATACTAAGGTCATTGCCTATGACATATGATGCCAAGATTTATACAATTGAAGATAGGCCAGAACTTGACCAACTCACAGTTGATCAGCTTCATGGAATTTTTACAGCATATGAAATGAGAACATGGAATGAAAAAACATCAAAAAGAGAAACGACCTTTAAATCATCTAAAACAAAGATGGGGTAGGAGAAAAAGACCAATGATGAGTTATCAGATATATCTGATGAAGAAACTACCAACTTCATAAAGAAACTCAAGAAAGGGACTAGAAAATACAAAGGAAAGATCCCTCTAATATGTTTCAACTGTGGAAAAATTGGACACTTTACCAATAAATGTCCCCATCCTAAGCAGGATGAAAGTGATGATGAAAGAACGTTCAAATATCAAAAAAAAAGAAAAACTAATTATAAAAAGAAGTTCTACAAGAAAAAGAAAACATTCTTTACCCAAGAAGACAGTAGTTCATCAGAGGAAAATGAACAAGAGGAGCCATAGCTTCTATTTATGGGAATAAAAACCCAAGATGATAGTCATTCGGAAGATGAAGAAGAAGTTAACTTTGAAGAAGAATTCCTTTGTGTAATTGAAGAGCTGAGAAAAACTAAAAAATAAAACAGGCTACTAAGGGAAGAGCTTCCAGAGATTGAAGAAGCTACTAAATCAAGAGAGAAGGAAGTTTCCAAAAATATCAGTGAGTCAAAAGAATTGATTATTAAGTTAAAACCTCAACTCCAATAGACCCAAAGAAAAGAAGAAATATTGAATAAAGAAATCAGTGAAAAACAACAAATGTGTAAGGTATTGGAATGAAATAGTTAAACTAAAAGAGAAACTAGAAAAAGAAGATATTAAGTCTAAATTTTAAGACAACTCAAAAATATTGAATAACATTCTTAGGAGTCAGAGATCATCAAATGATAGGACGTGACTAAGATATGATCACTCTACAAAACAAGAAAATGAGAAAATCAACGATACAGATGTTCTTAAGAAACCCATAAATAGAAAACAAAACAAAACAAGAATAATACCATTTGAAACTATCCCAAATAAACAGAAATTTGCACTTTATACTAATGAAAAAGATAACGAAAAGAATAGAATCATCAGAAGGAATCCCTCCAAAAAAAATCAATCTATCTTCCTAGGTTAATTCTATTCCTGGAAAAAAAAATTGGACATAAAGCAATACATTGTAAAGCTTGTAGAGAGCTGAATCCAAGGAATGTTCAAAGATATGGAAATAATAAAGATAATGCAAAAAGAAGAAACTATAACTCCTTCTCTCCCTTACAAGACTACAATGTTGAATGTTACAAATGTAACAACTATGGTCATAAAGCCAGTGAATGTAAATTGCCAAAATATAATAAAAGGATAAATATCCCCAATAATCAAAAAGTGTGGAAGAAAAAGCAAACAGAGTGCAATGTAGCCTTATATGCAAGAAATCAAGGATGTCAGTGGTATATAGACAGTGGATGTTCCAAGCACATGATTGGAGATCAAGGTAAATTTCTCAAGTTAAATAAGAAAGGAAAAGGAAAAGTAACTTTTGGAGATAACATGTCAGCCAAGATACTGGGAAAAGGAACTATTAGTTTAGGAAATAATAAAACCAAAGCAAAAGATGTACTTCTAGTAGAAAATTTCAAACCTAATCTCCTAAGTGTAAGTCAGACATGTGATCAAGGTCACATACTTACTTTTGATTCTCAGAAATGTGAGTCATAGAAAAGGACACTGGAAAGCTAGTGGAAGTTTCACCAAGAACATCTAGCAATGTGTACATCCTTAATATAGATGAAGAAGAAAAATGTTTTTTAAGCCAAGTAGATGAAATTTGGCTATGGCATAGAAGGTTGGAACATTTAAGATTTGACTAATTGATCAACTCCAATGAAAAAAAGACAGTTAGAGAATTGCCAAAAGTGATTAAGCCTTCAGATTCTTTTTGTAAACATTGTCAAATAGGAAAGAAAACAAGAGTTAGGTTCAAAACAAAAGAGCATTCCACAACAAAATCATTAGATCTTATTCACAAATATCTATGTGGACCAACCAGAACCAAAAGTACTTATGGTGAACAATATTTTATGTTGATTGTTGATGATTACACAATATTGACCTGGGTATTCTTTCTAAAAGAAAAATCAAAAGCCTTTGAGAAATTTAAAATATACAAATCCCTTGTAGAAAATGAAACATATCTCAAAATTAAATGTCTGAGATCAAACAATGGAGGAGACTTCACCTCTAAAGAGTTCATTCAATTCTGTGAAAATCATGGTATCAAAAGACAGTTTTCATCTCCCATGACTACTCAACAAAATGGAGTGGTAGAAAGGAAAAACAGAACAGTTCAAGAAGTTGCAAGAATCATGTTAAATGAAGCCAAGCTTCCAGAACAATTATGGAGAGATTTAATCTACACATCAGTACACATACTCAATAGAGCTCAGTTGAGACCCAATCATGACAAAACCCCTTATGAACTATGGTTTGTAAGGCCAACATCTGTAAAACACTTTAGAACTTTTGGAAGTAATTGTTACATAAAGAATGATGAAGATTGTTAGCACCAGGAGTCACTCCTAGATTGCAGTAGGAGTAAGCCCAATAGCCATCAGTTTATATGTCACAAGTTGTTTATAAAGGGTTTCCAAATAGGAGTAAACTTAGAACAATATTGTTTTAACTCGGAAAACTGGGTTGGAAATACAGAGCTAGGTGAGGTCTTGATCTAACTTAGGCCAGTGAGTTGCTTAGTGGTGAGTAGGTGGAGGAGAAATGAGAAAGGAATGAAAGTCTTCTCTAGACATCCATTCTTCCAGCTGCCTTTGGAGGAATAGTCTCGGATATGAGATCCTCTCAAATCTAGAAAACTTCAAGAAACTTAAAATGATGCAAAAATTGATATAATCAAACATACACTACATCATCATTACAGCACCCGACTGGATCATCCATGCCCACGATTTAAGATTCAGAAGAAAAGAGTAAAGAAGAGGTTGGTTTCCATTAAACAAGAAGTCTCAAGTGTCATTCTATAACCAGAGAACCAGAGGCCTCGTTAAAAATTTACAATTGGGAGATTAGCTCTACCATCGATGCTTTCAAAAATACAAAAACTGAGCATATATACTCA
>JZKD02S1679235.1:559077-579353 GCA_000966675.3 Picea glauca
CCAACATCTACCAAGAACACCAACATATGCCTCTAACCATGCACCATATCATCAACCATATACCTCAAACAAAATGACAATCATCCATAGGCCATGTACCTCAAACATGTGCCATATCACTCATGATATGTCTCAACCAATTACCATAACCATGTGCCAATATGTCCAAGATTCGCACTAGTAATGTACCTCAATAGATATACATCAACCAACATGTATCATACATCCAATATGTGCCTCAAGGCATATACAAAAACTCATAATGTGTTGACTCAAGCATGTTCCATAATATCACCAAGATGCAACCTCATAACACATAGAATAACATACCATTTACATATGTAACTGACCCAGTGCCTCTGATCCTAATGCAAAGACCTGTAGAAATACCTCAATCGTCAAAAACTAGGAACAAGCATCCTCATTCACTTCTTTCTTTTCCTCGCAGGATGAAGACTACCTGTCACGTAGGGCTTCGCGTGATGTGCCCTAGGAAACCCACAGGGGTGCCTCATAGGAAACCCTATGCATGACTCGTGAGGGACAGCCTAATTAGGGTTTATCATAAACCCACACTCTCTACAACTCCGAAACTTTCTCTCTTCCTTTTACTTTCTCTGTTGCCTTGGATTCAACCTCAGATTTTCCACTAGACCAAAATATTAGACCACAACATTCTCACAAGATAGATATTCAATGTAAGTGTGTGTGTCCTTATGAGAGACTCCTTGAGGTGTATTTATACTTTTTCTAGGTAACCTATTTCCTTAACTTAAGGGATTCTTGAATTTATTGTTGCAACAACTTTACCCTTTCATTAATTAACTTGTAACCAATTAGGGGCTTCTTGACCATTCTTTGGGGCTTCTAACTTCACAAGGCCATAACTCCTCAACCGTGAGGAACCATGTGGCATACCACCTATCACCATAAATGGAACGATAAGGAATAACCATATATAAGTGTGTTACATGCATTTGCATTTTCCTTCATGTCCTTATTCCTCAAACAACTTCAAGTCTCATGACCACACCATCGGAGCTTTGTGTAGACTTCATCAAATGCACCCAATCACATATGTTGACATCAACCACTCTTGTTGACCTCAATGACAAATAAATCACCATCAATATCAACCACAACTCTAGGGTATATTGAACACTCCAAGGGTTGACATCAATGACAACCAACTGTCCAACATTAGTCACCATAGCTCTTATTCACATCTTAGGGCCCTTTGATAATCAATTTGGAGATATATTTCTTCTTTTGTGCAGTTGTACAATGATGTCTTTGTCTTCTAATTCTTTTTTGAATTTGTCAATTTGTGCTTTAAGTTATTCTTTCTCCTTTTCTAGTGGATTAAAGGAGGACATAACCCAAAGTTTGAGAGGCTTCTTCACTAATATGAGATTTTTCTCCCAAATAAAAATTGGAGTACCGGAAACCCAGGTTTTCCAAGTCAATTCAACCAAAGAATACACCTCATGATGGTTGAGCCATAAAGAATTGAAATGAAAAGGAAGCGACCCATATTCAAGAATTTTGTCAATGTGCAAAGAGATGAGTTTGTGGTTAGAAATGAAGGAAGGAAGGATATAGGATTTTATTGAAGAATTGGTATTGAGAAAATAGCTATGAACCAGGAAATTGCCTAATTGGGCAAAAATATATCTCGGTCCATATCTCTTGTTTAACCAAGTATATCTCCCACTTTGAGGATTAATATATAACATATCCTATTCTTCCAGAAGTGTCCCTCCATCGTTTCATGGAAGCGATCCCTACCAAATAACCCCCCTCTCTTTTCAGTGTTGTTTATTATCACATTAAAATCACTAGATATTATACAATCTATAGAAATATCGATTTCTTTTATACCTTATAGGGATCTCCAGCAAATGGATTTCTCGATTAGGTTAATTGGAATGTAGACATTAATGACTACAAAAAATTTATTGAGTTGCATGGATCTAAATTTAGATAGAATCCAATGTTGAGTTTTGAAAGTGAATTCTAAACTTACCTCGAATTTATTCTAGATAGTGCACAGACCACTAGAGGCATCTCTAGAATCTTAGACTATGGCATCACTAGAATTCTAAAGACTTTTCCCAATTTTCATTGCTTCACCTGCACTCATTTTGGTCTCCTAAAGCAAGAGTATTTGAGGTTTTTTTTTTTCTAAATAAATATTTGATTGGCATAAGTTTGGTGTCATTGCCTAAACCCCTACAATTCCAGGGAACGAGATTCATTATTTAGAAGGATTTAGGTGCGAACCTCCTTTGGTAATAGCATTTCCTCCATATTTTTTTGAAGACTTAGAACATCGCATCATTTTTGGAATTTTTTGTTGTGAACCCATTAAGATATCTTTATTATCTTTCTTTTCTCACACTTTTCTGGATGCCTTTTTCTCAGATCGCCTAGGAATATTTTCCTCTTATTCCCTATCCTCTATCTCTTCTTCACCAATACTCCCATTCTCTAAGTTATATTTTGCTTCTATAAAATCCACTTTTGCATCCTTGAATAATTCCATTTATTCATACTTAGTTTCTAATAGGGAAATAGTGTCTTTCATCGGGACTTCAAAGAGCACCTTCTTATGGTCATGCTACATAATGGGAACATCACTCGATAAAGGGGGTTCAATTTTTGGTTGGAATGAAGAAGACTCCTCATTCAAATAACTTTAACCAAGAATGACAATAGATCCATCCTCAACATGTTCCACTTCTTGGGACAAAATTTCAAAGTTTTTTTGGGTGCTCAAGCCCTCATTTAGTCGTGATTTTTAAGAGTTTGTAGGGGGATTTGATGGGGGTTTTGATTCTCCATGCAATGGACCAGAAGATGAACCAGAAATAGGTGGGATTTTAAAACCACTCATACCAAATTTTTCAGGAAACCTCTTGCCATTGTTCTTTTACCCAAACCCAAGGAATTGGGATTGTCCACCTTCTTCTAGTTCTTTTCAAAATGCCCATATTCATGGAAAATTTAGCTTTTAAAAGGGAGTTTCTCACAATCAAGTTGTTTCACATGCTATCTTTATATAGAGAGATAAGCATAAGCTTCTAGAATCCCCTTTTCCAAATCCACTTCAACACATATTCTTGCAAAGGAAAAAATATTACCTTTTGGTTCAGCTAGATTGGTATATCTCCCTATGAAGTTCCTAATACATTGTAAAGTATCATCACTCCAGTAATGGATAAGGAGGTACGACAATCAAACCCACACTCGAACTGCAGAGGGAACATCATTTTCAAGATTGAAATCAGGATTCCATTTTTTGAGATACATCCCTCTTGCTCCTAAGAAATATGGGCTGCTATGAAAGATCAGATCTCGATCTTCCTTGAGCTCAAAAAGAAAAGAAAAAAAACCTTCTACAAAAAAATTAATTCAAGGAGACCTTGATAATAGGATTCCAGTTTTTTTCCACCCATGTTGCAACCCTTTTTGGAGATAGCCAAATACATGTTGTTGATAGGCGGAAAAATTCCTTCCTACAACAATGGATATCTACTTGATCAAAATCCCCAATTAGACTTTTTCTCGTTTGGAATGGTAACTTCTAACCAATATGTAGGCTCAGTTTGCGACTAAAGAAAATTACTCCTGATAGAGGACTTAATCATTTAAGATCTGTAAAGTATGTGTTTTAATCTAATTTTCCATCAATGAAAACCAATTAACTTATCTATCCTATCTCTGCTGAGAGCAATACTTAAATTTAAACATGTTCATCTAAATGATTTATTTTGAAGAATAGAAAAAGTTCATTATCCTCGGAAACTTTTAAGCATAAATAACTGATATGACTTAAAGAATATCACAATGATTATATCCACGTCCAATTGTAATAAAAAAAAAAAAAGTTTATATATCTGAAGTCAAAGAAATGAAAAACAATAGTTTTGTAAATCAGTTTCAGAATGTCAATTGGGTTTAGCCCAAGTGGTTTGTGCATAGCGGTGTTTCCCCCACACCTAGGTTCAATTCCTGCAAGTGACATGTTGAGCTCTTAAATGAGAAATCCATCGAAAAATCCTCGACTTTCTACAAAATCTGGTTTACCCTAGGTACCATCCTCGAAAGGAGGGGAAGTGCCCGATGGTTTTCTCAAGGCTATATTCCAAGTAAAAAAAAAATCAGTTTCAGAATGTCATTAGCCCATCCACATTGCAACAAAATAATATTGCATTCATCACATAGCAATATCTTTCCTTTTGACTACCAATTAAACTTTACGTAAATATCAAATATGAGACAAAATGATGAGAAATAAGCTATTGGAAAAAGTTCATGAAGATTATTTAATTGTAGATCTGAATACATCAATTGTTAGCAATAATAAAAGTAATATTGATAACATTAATGGATTCTCATATCTAATATGATATCAATTCAAAAATAAATGGGATTATGGAAAAAGTTCACATAAACCTAAATAGAGGAAATTGCGGAATTTAACAAAAGTGAAATCATACAATCATCACTTTACTCAAATATAAATTTTCCAAAAGACTAGGTCTTCAATTTTAAATTCAAACCGATAAAAGTAACAAGTTTGAGTCTCAATTTTTTAACCCATGACTCCTCATATCAAATTACATTAAATAACATTCAGATTCTAAAATTTAGGGTAGTTTCCTCTTTTCTTTCAACTGATCTTGACAGATGGCAACTTAGTTCAACAATCTATATTTCAAGAAGAAATATCTCCTTCATTGGTTGTAGATTCGTTGCTAATTTTACTCTCTCGCTCTTTGATAACGGATTGCCATAGAGTAAATTTTTCTAGTGTTGGTGAGATTAGAGGTAAATTAGAAATATCCTCATTTGACTTGCATCGGTCAAGTTTCTTAGCAATCTCTTTATTATCTATCTTGAATTTTGAGAGAAAAGAGTCGATCGATCTTAAACACTCTGTCAATTTGGAGATCAATTCTTTGGTTGCTTCCACATTATAGAATTCGAGTTGCATGATACTATCTGCGCATGAGTTCTTTTGTTGTTGAAGTTTGTAAAACAATTGGATAACGACACTTATTGGCTAAGAAAATGAACATAAGTCATGTCATGGTCTTCAAGAATTTCCACAGATGAATCCTAGAGATCTAAGCAATTCTTATTGGTTTCTTTAATTAAGTCCTATGATAAATCACAATTGGTGTACCATAAATCTAGTGAATTTTGCATTCGGAGTTTCTCTTCATCGGTCATTTTGGAAAAACCTGTAGGCATATTTTCATCCTTTGCTTCACATGTTTTTACTATCTCAAAAGACTTTTGAGTAACCTTCTGCTTCTCAGATTTCACTTTAGATTCTTCAAGAAACTTCTGCAATTGGTCATATTGTAACTAGATTTCATCTAGTTTAACATAAAATAATTATTGAAGGCTAGTGATTTTGTCACTTTTCTACCAATGGATTTTGTCTTGATAATTTATGTATTCTCTTGTTTTACCTTTAATTCAATGATATGGGCCACCAGAGCATTGATTTGATCTTCATAATTCTTGGACATCCCTTTCTTTTCCTCATGAAGAAAATCTAACTACATAGCATGTTCTGTTCTAATAACATTTGCTTCAACTTTCAGTTCATCAATTGTAGCAATAGATATTTCATTTTCTTCCACTAACTCATTTATTTGGCACTGATGTTCTTTGACCAAGATAGATTCATGAGAATTTAATTTCTCCTCCAATTTTTCCACTTACTTCTTTTCTTTTCTCAATTGAGAAGTGATTTTACTAACATACCATCTGTTTTCATCAACAAACGCCCCTAAAGAATCAGCATCCTCTTCTATAATGTGTTCCTCATTTAAGTGTGGTGTGTTCCATATTTGAACTAATTCTTATGACGCTTCTGCAGGATGCCATATTTTTCTCTTCTTGTTTCTTCTTCTTATAACAGTCTTTGTTGTATCAATGAAAGTATAAGTGTTTAAAGGAAAAACAATTTCTTGGATTGGTTGAAAATTGTCTAAATCAAAGGTTGTGGACATTAAACTATTAGGGATAGAGGTAATTGGACTAGTATCAATAGCAGTGACAACTATAATGACTATTGAAAAGGTATGTTTAGTACCTTGGGTATCATTATCTCCTTTATTTCCCTCAATAGACTTTTCAAGAGTTTGTGCTGTTATATTTTTCTGAATGTTTTCATGTGTATATCCACTACCTTTATCATGATCATCTTTCCTGGATTCATCTTTGTTTCGATTATGTTTATCAATTTTCGTATCACTAGTTGAATTATTTTGGCTCTATTCTGACTTTGAATATGATTGTATGTCATCTTCTGGATCAGCACTTCCATGTATATTACCTTTATTTTCATTCTTTTCTTTCATAAAATATTTCTTTCTATTGAACTTCCAATCTAAGAATTCTTGCATCTTGGGACTATTCTTCATATCTTGAATTCTTTGAGCTACCTCTTGATAATATTGAGCTCCTTGTAAAACAATGTCAAATGGATCATCTTTATGATTATAGGCTTTAACATTTTTCACCATGCTACAATGATTTTTGACAAGACCTATTGGGTCATGGATTTTTAAAACTTCCATTGGCTACCCAAATACCCTCAAGCTGTTCTACTTCTTTCAGAGCATGTTTCGAATTTAATAAAGAATAAATTCCCAGTGGAATAGGAAAGGATGACCACTATTTGTTTTTACTTTTTGATAAGGAAGCATCAATACCAACAACAACACTCTGATAAGCTATCTCTCTAAGCACCAACCTATCTAGAAGAATATCTTGACAAAATGTGGGCTTCTCCTTCACATCCATAAATTCATATGTAAGAAAATTCTTCATCTATGAACCAACATCCTATTTCTTTGATGGTTTATGTGGCTTCTCGAGTAAACCTAGGAGCGGGTTGATTTTTTAAACTCGTGTGTAGAGGAATTATGAAATGATTACATATTTCATAAAAATAATATTTGCAGTTTGCATCCCACAACTTAGAACAGTGAATATGGATCAAATCTTGAGAAAGAGACTAGTTCCAAGACAATAGAGGAAAAGTGGTTATTGCATCTATCATGTAGCCAGACATAATAAAAAAAAAAAAACCCGAGGAAGTATTGTTGTGGCATTTCCTGTGACTTTTTCACTTCTTGTTGGCTATTGGTAGAAATAATATAGGCCCAATTGAAGATTCTTCCTTTAAAGTCTGGTGAATAAGGGGAACCCATCCTAGTTTAAATTTCATAGAATCTTTTTCACCATATAATCGACAAAGCATAATGGTGACTAACATAGGAGGTTTTTTCAATCTTTGAATGGGATATATTTTAACTAAAATGATCTTTAAGGCAGAAGAATCATGCCACCAATCCCTAATTAAATCACCCATTTGAATATCTTTCCTTTTTACTTCTTTTTTATGAAACCCTGAATATAATTTTCATCCATATTAACTTTAGCTTGTTCTAACTTGTACATATTGGAAATATCCTTAGGCCTAAATGACCTAATAACTTCACAAGAAGAAATGACAATTGTACAAGAAGAAATATTAGTATGGAAAATAATCTATTATACCATATCATAATAGGATAAGATAGTTGGCTTGGATTTTATTATATGCATAATGGACTTTTTAATATCTTCAATATCATCAACAATGGACTTGTACTCATCCATGAAATCTTTGTCTTCAATGAATTTGTATATTTCACTCCATTCCATGCAGTTCTTAACTTCAATTTTGTAAGAGGCGTCTGAATAGAAATTTGAATTGGGATTCCTTTCTATTTCTTCCTCCTTATCTGTCTATTGCTTTGATTTCTCCTTCTTAGTCATTTTTTTATAGAGAATCCTGCATTTTGAAAGAAATGCAGAGTAAAAATTTGATTCATATAAAAACTTAATTCAAACCTGAACAATGACTTGAAAGCTAAAACTAACCAGAAAATATTTCCGAATAAAACTGTACTTTTACTCTTGGAATTCACGCAATTTTCTTATAGCAAGATCAAAGTAATGCACGAAATAAGAAACAAGAGATGAAATATGTGACATGCGTATAAAAAACATCATTTTTCAAGTTTAATTCATATCACATCATATGATAAATTTGTTCTTTAATTTTCATTAACCAATGATCATCAGAACCATTAATGGAAGAAAAGACAATTTAGAATTTGAATGGTTCGTAAACCGAGTGGGAATGTTCGTAAACCGAGCACCAGACCACTAGATGTTTCTTTGCAACCAAATTTATAATTGCAATGACAAGGCCTAAGATAGTGTGATTATATTCAATAATTAAGTTATTTGACGTAACCTTATGATTAACTGCACCACAGAAACCCCAGGCCAAATGGGATGTTATTTGAATCCATAATGCAACATATGAATACTCGGTTCTATCAATGAGTAACCAGCCCACAGGCCAATCAGTCCACAAAACCACCAGGAGATTCAGAGACTTATTTTTATCCATTCATAAATAAATAAGAAACCTGACCCAACCACCATATCACTAGTCCCCCGGGACACCGAGTAATTATTTAACGAATAAATTTTAAAACTTAGAGGTTTATTTGTGGTTCATTTTTTATCTAAAGAAGTTTATTAAAATGTCTAAGTTGGATCAAAATTTAATCAAAGAGTTCAAAAGGAACCGAAGGTAATAAATAAAATAAATCAAACCATAAAATTCAAAATTGTTTGTAAGGGACTCATTATCTTTATTCAACAATATTCAATAATGGGGGGTTGTTGTATCGACCACAAGAAATGGCGACACATTGGGAGAATTAGTTATTTATGTTATTAAAAATATAGAGTTTTATGTTCATTAATCCTAGCTCAAGCTTCTCACTTGGTAGTTTAGGAGCAATTATACAATACTTGATATTTGAAAAATATCAGTTATTCATCATCAATACTCTTTACTTAGCATAATATTTTCAAGAGAGCAAGAAAAAGGGAGTTCATTATTTTGAATAAGAATATAAGTTTCTAATTGGTTCTTAAATCAAACCAAAGGTCTGAGTCTTTATACCAACCAAATTTTGCACACAATTGTTCCTCGTCTCTCTTGAACCCGGCATTGCTTCGTTATCCACGAGTGTCCATAGCCCCGACAGGTTTACTTGTACTTCACACACTAAAATAGCACTTTTTGACTTCCATTTCATAATTTACACCCTTATGATATATATATATATATATATATATATATATTACATAGGCAATGAGTGTGATGGAAGTGGGGTGATATGAGAGTTATTTTTATTGGCAAAAGTTTGGTGGATAAAAACTAAGCCCAAGGTTTTTCTATCATTTCCAATTATTACTAATGTCAATTTTATATTACGAAGTGGATGAATCTCTTATAAAAATATAAGATAAGCATTTTCTTTCAAATGAACACTATAATTATACTAGATAACAAGTAAAGTATTTCCTCCATGACTAGAAGTTACTACTTGTTGAGCACTCAACACACCCTAAAAAGTCTGTGTCAAATTTTACTTTTTGGGTACCACTTGATCTCTTGCAATATATAATTCTACTTCAATATGAAAATTGTTGCCTTTGCTTATCATCTCGTGTCTCACTTAAGTCTTTAAAAAAATTCTTGAACGTGTGAAAATCACCATAACTCAAAAAGACTAACATTTAATTAAAGGATCGACAGCTGAAACTTTTCCCTGACGCACTAAAATTTGGCATCGGTAAATATTAAGTGTAAAAGGAAATTGTTTGAGGGAACCAGGGTAGTTGGTCACCGATCCTCATCGGTGTCAATAAATGGAATGTTTCTTTCATGAACGAGCCTCACCAAGGATAGTGTCGATGACCGATCCCTTCGACACGGGAAAAAGGTTAAAGGAGTAAGCTTCTATGTAGGATGAAATAATGTCATCGATTGCCGACTTTCGAAACATTTTTGGTATCGAGAGATTTCAAGGACAATAAATGCAACGGAACTATCTCTGGAGGTTGATCCTCGATAACTTTCGGCATCAGCACGTTTTGAGAAGGTAGGGCCATTAAATGGCATGATAAGTTTATCCTTTCCCCCGACCACCAATCACTATACTTTTCAGCATCGACTGCCTGAGTTTTATGTTATCGCTCGCATCTTGTTGGAAAAAACCTGACCCAATTGAGACATGTTATCAAACCATCTGCTCCTACCTATCATGTGCCATTACCAAAGTGGTTAAACATATGATCGAATTTTCCTTTGAGTCGTTAGCAGTTCCTGAGCCCCAAGTTAGTGATGCCACGTCAGCATCGTACGAAGAAACTCGTCGACGTCGAAAGTTTTCTCAAAAGGATACCAACGAAGACACGCATAAGGATATTGTCGATTCTCGACCTGTCCACTAAGCGATGCGACGCGATGGGACGTTTTAGCTCTGAGATACACTAGATACGACGCATTTAAAAGGTTAATTAATTCCAGGATCTCACATTAGTTTCTAATTTGTGTGCAAAATCAAAAGGATTTTTTGAGCACTCTGATACAATGCATCTTCCTCCGTGCTCCCACCGTCAACTCACATAGAATTTAATTGCAGAGATTGGATGGTAGGTTGTTTTGAATTTCACCCATTACTCGTATTAACTTGTTGATATGACTGGTAGGATCTCTCTCATTATATACTTTTGAGTCATTGTAAACAAGCGTATTTTGTGATCAAATAAGTTCGGAGCATCCAGAGGAGTGAGACGAGCAATATGGGGCAAGCTTCCAAGGTTCAGTGAGTATTAAACAACAATTTTAGAAAGTGTTATCGGTATGCACCAACTTATGGATGTTGTATGCTTCATCTCATACATTTTTTTCATCCAACGTTACTCTGTACACATACCTAAAGGATCGGTTTTTGGTTGTAGGAACAATTCCTCTGAAGAAACCCACCACCAGGAAATCTCCAAGAGCACCAAAGCTACAAGAACCAAAGGAGGGAGAGGGTTCCTCCCCAACGATTGCTAGACAATTGGAATTTGCTCCAAAGCCAATGTCTGTCATCAAAACAGCCACCAAGAAGACTTTTTTTCAGCCCTTGGCCTTCAGAGACACAGAGGCAAACATTGGGACCAAGATAGTATTCATGTGTTGGGAAGAAATTTTCAAGAAAATCAAGCGGGAGGAACTCCCTGAATATATCCCGCACAGCGACCCTGATACGAAAAGAATCAATGATGAAGTCCTCTCGAATGTCCAAAAGGCGTATCTGCATTTGGTGGCAAGCAGGACTTCGGTATTCCCCTACCTCGAACTCCTGAAACGGCCTATCGATCACACTGACACACAGAGATGTTTGATTAATGATGAAAATGGTGAGTGTGTCGGGGTTTTCATCCCCGTGGAAAGACAAAATTACTACAAGCTCAGAGAGTCGGAGGAGCGATTGAACATTGATTTTTACTTGAGTTTCTATGAGAAACATGACAGCAACAAGATAATGGCTTCCTGGTGGAGAGAGGATAAAAATTTCACCAACCAGACCTCTAATTGGTACCCAACAGCCAACCTAAAAGAGCCTTACATCTATCTAATGGCTCTCCTCTATCGATCGCATGGGGACAAAGACTGCTCCAAGTTTTTGGAGGCTTGGATGCCTTTAGCTTATACTGTAGCCATTTCTAGAATAGGTTTTAACTGGGGCACCATCATTTGCAAATAGTTAAGCACTTTCATATGACAGGCTCAGGCATCGAACGAGGGAGAAAACCCTGCCTTCTACATGGATTCTTATCTATTGGACATCATCTGCGCCAAGAACGTCTTTGTCGGAATGAAATTGAGCTAGCACGCCTCAGAGTTCCCGGTCCATGTATATTTCATCATCTTGTGGGAGAACATGTACAAGTAATCCTACTCTCTCATCTATGATCAGTTTATCGCATGTATTTATTCCTTGATGGTCAAGAAAGAGTGCCCAAGGCTTTCGGATGCAGCCAAAAGGATGGTATCAAAAGTTGGCCACTGGTATCTGGATGAGCGTGATACCTACATCAGGGTGTTTGGCGCCATCGAAGCACCTCATCTCTTACTTGTATATGTCCCAGATCGACTAGTGATAGGGGAAATCTGCTATCATACCATCTTATAAGGTTACAATGCTACTTTGGTAAAAGATAAGAAGCGGGCTTTCATACCCTATGGATTTCATGTTGGTTTCTACATGGTAAAGGACACCACACGGGCCAAGCGGGAAGGGTTAAGCCAATTGGAGTTTTGATTCCAGACTGGACATTTTCACAAGCATGACCCCAAGGGTCTAGTTCTGAAGCATGCATCACAGGTATCATCCTGTTGGCCATATGCCCATGACAGGTTTGAGGATGATATCTTCACCGAAAATGCCCAAAATTTGGATGAGGTGGTGGCGATAATGGCTAGCCATAAAGCAACTAGTTTTAAGGCCATGAGTTTGTATGAGAGAGAAATAGTCTTGGAGAAATCGTCCCAAGAGGTCCTCAAGGCCAGAGGAAAAAGGATAGCACCCGCATCAGTCAAAGAGGTGGAAACTCCTCAAGAAGCCACTGAAACAATAGAGATCTCCCAGCTAACCCTGGTACAGGAAAGGAATTCCCCTGAGACTTAGGATGTGCGGGAGAGAGGGGAACTCATGTATCAACAAGCCCAGCATGTAATGAATCAGATGCGGAATAACCCAGATCTCATCAGGTTGCCAAGACTCCCGACCAATATCCCAGAAGAAAGCTCGGAGGGGTCAAGTGGCCCTGATTTCGTAAACCTGGATAACATCAACAGGTCAGATGATCTAGAAAACAAAATACCATCGGTAGGATCACCTACAAGTGTGGCGACTCAACCAGAGGCAGGCTAGGTATCAGTAGAAACAAGCGCACCTAATCCTCTAAAAAAGTTTATAAATATATATAGTGATGATGAGATCCCGGAGGTATCTCGCGAGACTCTTGTGCATGTCCAAGAAGAAAAGGGATTTGAGAATACTTCTTCTCCTAATCCTGGAGTCTAAAATCATTAAGTACCACAAAAGGAAATAGAATTTGAAAGTGTTCCCGACACAACAAGGCCCAAAGCACTGGAGATCTGAGCCAAAAATCCAATGGATAAGTCAGAACTGGATGAGCGGAAGGAAAGATACCCACAAAAGGAAATCGGTGATTCAACAACCGATGAACAAGTAAGTATCGATTCTTTTCTCGGTGCCTCTATTCCTCTCGATGCTCAGATCCCCAATAAGAGACAAGCAGAGACTGGGCCTTCGGAGCTCAATGAGGAAGTTCAAGAACCTGACCTTGAACAGATTTACACCACAGGAAATCTGGGAAACACACTCAAATGGCGTGATCAGCAGATTCCTGAACCTGTAGAAGAGGTAGCCGATATTTATGCAATCTCCTATGATTGAAAGAGGAAGGTCGTAGTCCAAAGAACCATGAAGAAGCAAAGGATCGTGTTGGATCACTCTATCCTCATCACTACAAAGGAGAATTTGATAAACATAGCAGATGCCCGAACATCCAAGTTCCTCGGTGTGGGGATGGCGATCTCTTATGCCACCTTGGACAGAGCCAAATGAGATTAAAAGGAGTTGGCCACATCCCTAAAGGAACTAGAGCATTTACGCCACCTAGAAGAGTACTATCAGGGTGCCACCCAGACTGCGGTATATCTAAGAAGCGATTTTAAAGAGGCTTACAATAAATTCAAAAAAGAGTGGCACCTTTTTACTACGAAGATAGCTAAGCTCCAGGAAGACATTCTCATGGAACTTTCAACGTGAAAGGATATGGAGTGGTGGTATGAAAGGGCACAGCAAGCCGTAGACAGAATCGAATATATTGATGTAGTCCAACAAGGCCAAGATAAAGAAGAACACGGTATCTGGATGATAAGAAAAAGTAGTCTTAATCGCACGAAGCGATCAGCTGAGTATTGGGATAAGATGTCTAAGGACTCACACCAAGAAATTCAAGAGCAGTGGGCCAGATGCGAGAAACATTGGGGTAAAATCAAAAGAGTAATGAAGGATATCGGAATCCCTGAGTTCGGAAACCCCGACAACTTCATCGACTTGTGCGGCATAGTCGAAATGCATACCAAGCAAGATTTATTATGGGCCGAAGAGATCGTGAATATGACCGACACAGCGCCAGGGAAAGTACAATGATTTATGGAACATCTGATTAGAGCTATAATTGCGCTACAACAGTTAAACACCAGTCTAGTGAAGTATCGGATGCATGCAATGGAGGTCAGAGGAATTCACGCGACTCCGATGGAACAGCACAGATTTCCATGGGACCAAACCTATGAAGAGTTGTTTATAAGTTGGTCGGAGTATGAGAGAAGTCACCCTTTCAAGTAATATCTTGAGTTGACTATTAAATAAACTATTAAAGATGACGCCACGTGGTGAATTTTGTTTTGTTTAAACTGCACTTAATCGTTATTTTCAGTTGAATTTTATATTATAAATAAGAACATCGATCGATTAGTTCAAGGTCAATGGTTGTTGTAAGAACTCTTTCTTTCTGGTTTTTAAGAATTATTTTGAAGCTGATTTTGATTCTGAAGTCCTTCTGGACCATAGACAAGTTATTTTCATCAAATGCATGTGTGATTGGACGTGGAGAAGAACTATTTCCTATCTTGTTTCATGAATGATTTGTAATGACTAAGAGCTATTTAATCTATTGTCAAGTTATCTGGTGCAATATTTTGTTGTTCTTTACTTTAATGATGAAGATGAATCATTGTGTTATCGTGTGGTGGATGATTAGCGTAGGTGAATTATTTTTCCTGCCATTATCTTATCACATATGTGTTTTCTTTCTGATAATTGTTTTCTCAGATAGTAATTGGATGCTGACATGGTTAATGTATTAGTACTAGGCCTGTGGTATAGAATTTTCGTCTGTATGTTTGAGCAGCGGGTTATCCCAAGCTCAGCCTCTTCCCAGTAGTTAAAACTTAATCTTGTTTGTTACCAAGTTGGTTTATACTGGCTTACATCTCATATCGGTCCCACCCAAGAGAAAATACAAAAAAGAGATAGTCCAACTGAAGGAAGAGCCTTCACAAAGAAAACATAAAGCCCATCGATAAATTGGTTGGATCGTAAGATCTGGAGAACCATTCCACTAGAAAATGATGCAGAGTCTAATTGGGCCTTGGCGGCGGGTTTGGTTCCTACTGTTGAATCAAGGGATCTAGGACCCATCAACAGAATTGGATATAGAAGGAGGGCCTAAAGAATGAATGGCTAGATACATATTTCATATAATATTTCAGATAGTCGGTAGATTCAAAAACAGCCCACATGCATCGCTAGTCATTCCCAAGACAGCCCACACAAACTGAGTACTCCAGGAATGAGTAACTCACCCCAGCCAGAGGAAGGAAATAACTTACGATCTTCCTCATGAGGAGTTAAATCAATTTAGAAGAATCATGAGAGCATACACCCGACAGATCGGTGCATTAACTATAGCTCTAATACTTCCTTGAAGAAAAAAGATCAATAGAATAGTGGTCAATACTTCCGACGAAGTTTTCATGCACATGATAGAAGACTTAATAGACTTCACCCTCACCAAAATCCAAGATCCTCTTGACTTAATACCCAAAACTCCAGTCGATGACGTCTCTGAACCAGGTGATTTTTCGGAAGAAGAGGAGTTTAACTCGGAATCCGAAGATATGGAAGGTAACAATGACCATGAGGAAGAAGGGGAAAACTTGCCCCAGAATAATCAGCCTTGGCTAGCTGGAGACACTTTGGCCATCCCGGGACAAGTACATAATCTTCCCCGACACCCGGAGAAGCTACTTCCTAAATTTGACCCCAAGACTTCAGGATTGCCTAAAGATCATATCAAGAAGTTCATACTAGCGATCAGACTTATGAAAGTCTAACATGAAGATGTAGTATGCAGAATTTTCCCCTACACGTTCGAAAATTCATCTTCCACGTGGTATTTTAACCTGTCGATAGGATCTATAACTAGTTGGACGAAGTTCTAGAAATATTTTCTAGATAAATTTACAGAAGAGACTACTACGGGAGCTCTGATGGTTGAGTTGTTCACCACGACCATGAGTTTGAAAGAAAGGGTCAAAGATTTCAATAAAAGCTTCACGACCATCTTAAACAAGTTTTAGCCCAAAGATAAACCAGCTTAGGAGTTGCAAATCGAAGTTTATGCTAATTCTCTCCCATCTTCTATTTCCATGTTTGTGAAAAGGGTCGCCAAGCGAACCCTAGCTGAAAATTTTGAAGAAGCCAAAATGATTGAATTTCAGATGAAAGGGTGTAAAGAAGGCCAAGTCTCTTTACTTAAGAAAGAAGCTCAACCTCCTCCTAGGAGAGGACTCCTTTTGACCAGACCACCAAGGAAACAAGCAGAACAGACTCCTGACAAGGGTAATGGAGACATAGAAGACCTAAAATGCATGGTTAAGAAATTATCAAATGAGATCATAGACAAGAAGAGAAATGTAAAGGAGGGAAATCAAGGCCAAAGGCCCTATAAGCCTTTCTTTAAAAGAAATCCGTCGTTCAAAGCAATTGAACCTCCCCTAGCTAACTTAAATATCGATCTGGGAAATGTAGCATCTGATTCTTTCTGTACTTGTCACCAAGAAAACCACCTTGAAAGAGACTGCCCTCATTGGGTGCATGCCATGAATTTGATGGCCAACCGGTTTCTAGACGAAGTCTCCCTGACCGAACAATTAAGTAGTTCAGTTATGAATATTGTTGACCAGGAAGAGATTGATCCACCACAAGATACATCCATGTTGATATGGGATCCCAACCTGATCATGCCTTCCAATGACCTGTTTGAGTCTCAAGAACATCTCGCAGAAGTCTCGGTTGCACAAACACGAAGTAAAGGTCCATTTTACTCAAAAGACATCGCTGCCACCCAAACTTCGAGGAGTAAGACGACTCTCGATCACCCAAAAGCACCTTTTTCTCCCAGTAAAAACCCTATAAGAATCCATACCTGAGAATCGGCCAAACTGGATTACAACGTAGTCGAAGATTTGAAGAAGTTGAAGGCTAACATATCAGTTATGGACATTTGCATAATCCTTCAACAAAAGGACTTTCTGCTACAAGCCTTGAACTCAGTATAAAACCCCACGACTAGCAATGGTCAGGAAAGGAATCTATCTCCCATAGATCTGGTGATTAAACCAACAATAAACACCTACTCGAAAGAGAAGGGAAAACTTTTTCTCACACCCTTCCTTCTGACATTTGAGGTCTTCAACAGAAACCTTCACAACTTCTTGGTAGATTCGAGAGCATCTTCTAATTTCATGCCCTTGTCTATTTGCATAAAATTAAATGTTGTTCCTCTCAAGAGTGATAAACATGTAATACAACGAGACAGAACCCAGGTCAAGGTCATGGGGGAACTCAAAGATGTAATGGTCAGAATAGCGACACATCCCAAGCTTGTGCAAGTGATCGACATCATTGTAGTAGACATCATAGAGGCCTATGGGTTATTACTAAGTCGAGATTGGTCTGAGAAGTTAAACGGATACTTTAGTACAGACTAGGCACACATTTGGCTACCACTGAAGGGATACAAAAATATGATCAGAATCGATAGGGAAAGGTATCTAAAACATACCGTCACTGACCTAGAAACCTTGAACGAACCCTCATTGACAGATTTCCCTGTGCTAGGCAATTATTCTTGCAACTCTTACTTCGGTAAATTCTCTCCTCTCTTATCCGATGTTCCTCTCGCCCAGAACTTTCAAATGGTGTTTCAAGAGAAATTGTCGATACCGACAAAAGAGACCCTCTTCGGCCAAGAACCTGTGTTGAAGAACTCAGAGCTAGCAACAGGAGAAAATGAAAGTAATAGGGGAACGGGAGGCCTACACACCTTTCCCACAATGTTGGAACTTATATTTTGATGGATCTAAATCACAAGAAGGGTCAGGGGTAGGGTGCATCCTCATTGATCCTAAAGGTAAACGTCATTTCCTATCCTGTAGGCTAGAATTTGAATGCACGAAAAACACTGTCGAATATGAAGCTCTAGTACAAGGATTAAAGATATTCTTAGACTTAAATGTCAAAGAATTGAAGGTTTTCATAGATTCTAAGATTATCGTCAGACAAGTAAGAAATATTATACATTGCAATTCCCTGCACCTAAAGAATTATCAACAGGAAGTGCATAAGTTAATAGAGCATTTTGGAGCTTTCAATATTACTGTGATCCCTAGAGCAAAGAATATTCTTGTTGATTCCCTAGCCACGGCTGCTTCAAGACTATCGCCTCTAGAGGATTATGAAGCCTCTTGATTCGTTGTGGAACAACTCTACAAACCAACCAAGACAATTTTAAATATTTGGTTATTGACGATGAAGTACTCCAACAACAATTGACAAAAACTTAACCTCATGTTGAAATAATGTAACTGTGAAGAGCATTCTTATTATTATTTTGTTATTGGAATAAATCCCCATTGTGGATTAATCATGTCACTATTATTATTATTATTGTTATTGGATTAATCCCCATTGAGGATTAATCATGTCGGTAATTGTATAAGGACCAAATCCCCTTTTGCGGATTGGTCATCGGACAATTACAAAAGATAGAATAAGAAGTCGGCCCCAGCACTTATAATGGAAGACCCAGAATTAATTAAAGGTGGGTTTACCCACCCAGAGTGAGAGGTCGGCCCTGCCAGTTGTGACCTTTCACATGTGCCAGTCTGATATAAATAAAAGGCTAGAACCTCACTTCAAACACACAACTCACTTGCTCATTCTCTTATGGGGCAAGCTACAATTACGAGTTGGAGAGAGGAGAAGAAGGGTGGCACATCTCTTGGGGAGGAATTTTTGTATTGGTTTGAGTTATCTCTTGAACATTGTATAAGCTATTTTTGATAAGGAAATTTTTGTTGGGTTTTCTTCCCCTAGAGGGTTTCCCAGGATAAATGTTGTGTCTCTTGTGAATGTGTATTTCTCAATGATCTTGTTCTTATTATGCTCTTATCTATTGAAATGAAAAGAACTATAAAAATGGCATAAACATAAACATGGTATCAGATCCAACATGAAGAAAGCATTATTTGCAAGAGGAAAAACGTCACTGTTACCGTATCCAAAAATTAGGGTTTTGCAAAAGTGAGTATTTTCAACTCCCTAACCTTCTAGAAAGTTGCACCCTCCCCCAAGGATCATTTTGGAACTTAGAGCGCACCTTTTCAGTGGTTGGATCTCCCAGAAAGCGAAACCCTAGTTTCACAAAAGTACCAGAAGTACCAGAAAACTAGTACCAGAAGTACCAGAGTACCAAAAGTACCGGAAGCACCAGTCCAGAAATCCGTAGGTTAGATTTGACAAGGTAAAATTTGGATTTTCTCAGATCTGAGGACACTAAGCTACTCACCTCAGCCAAGCGCACCTCCTGGTAAGGTCAAAATTTCATTTCGAGCACTTTCAATTTTTGGTTATTTTTGTTGCCGAAAGTACAAGATGTCTACAAGCACAAAGCTTGTCGAGAAATTAGAAGGCATAGACAACTTCTGTGCCTGGAAGTATAGGATCGGTCTAATCCTTGTAGAGAATGACCTATCAAGATTTATCAAAGAAGAAGTGGAGGAACCTGAAGATGTTGTAGAGAAAGCAAAGCATCAGAAGGGCTCAATCAGGGCTCAGAGAATCATTGCACATTCAATCAAAGGCCACCTGATCCCATATGTATCGTCAAAGAAAACCCCGAAGGAGATGTTTGATTCTCTAAGAAAACTATATGAAGGAAAGAACATCAATCGAAAGATGAATCTTAGAACTCAGTTGAAGAATACCAAGATGCAGAAAGGAGAAATGATTCAAGAATATTTCTCTCGAATCTCCGAGCTAAAAGAACAGTTGAAAGCGATTGGAGACACCATCGACGAAGACGAATTTGTAATGACCACCCTAAATGGTCTCACAAGACCTTGGGATGCCTTCATCTAGTTAGTATGTGGTAGAAAGGAAAAACTACAGTTTGAAAGCCTATGGGAAGAATGCACCCAAGAAGAGACAAGGGTAACCAACCGTGAAGCACTACTAGCAAGGGACGATGATCAAGCCCTAGATAATCATACAAAAGGAGGAAGGAAGAAACCCTACTTCAAAAGGGAATCTCATAGAGAACTGTAACCATCAAACAAGTTCAACAATCAAGAATCTCATTCAAGAAATTTTCAGAAGAAAGGACAACGCAAGGGACGAGATCTC
>JZKD02S1679235.1:579363-597105 GCA_000966675.3 Picea glauca
TTTTATATGAGTGTTTTATATGAGTGTTTTCATGATTGTGAAACGCATTTTTGTTGTTTTCTTTTTCTTTATGGAATTTTGTGCTTTGAAATATTATGTTCAGCGAGACAATGGTTGACCCTAAATCATGCGACATAGTGGACTCTTTTCCTAACTCATCCCTCACAACAAACACAAGAATCACTAAAGAACTTGCGGTTTCTTTGAGGAGTCCTCTATCTGACATGTGCAGATGAACAACTTTTGAGAAATGTCAGAAGTGTCTGCTTAGTGGTTTGATAAGACCTTAAGGAAAGAAGGAAAGATGGAAAGGACTACATGAACCCCGAACACAAAGCTAGCAAAGGATACACCTTAATCGTCTCACAATGAAAAACAAACAGATATCATCCTCTCCCACTCACTCAGGGCATCATGCCAAAATAAAGTTGACATTATCAAAAGAGTGAACAGTAGGAGAGGGTAGGCAGATATCTTCGTCGGGGCTATGGACGCTCGCTGGAAGTGGAGCAAGGTCTGTGATGTCAGGGTAACTCCACCAGGGTTATAGACGCTCGCTGGCAGCGGAGCAACACCGAAGGAAGTGAGTAGAGGTAATTATAGGATTCATGCCAGTGAATGCTTTACTAGACTTTTGTAAAAGGGGGCATGAGTCAGGATCACAGGAAATGAAGGAGGAATAAAGGTTTAAACCCCACGGGCAGGCCCGGAAGAATCAACCGGAGAAGTTCAAATGCAAGGGACAAAGAGGCTCTGATTCAAAACCAGTTAAGTTATCCACCCTCTTCTGTATCTACCAATTCTTGAGGGAGGAACAGAGATTGTGCTTTCACCCAGTAAATCGCCATTTGTTGAACACTCAACACACCCTTAAAAGCTTGTGTCAAATTTTACTTTTTGGGTACCACTTGATCTCTTGCAATATCTAATTCTACTTCAGTATGAAAATTGTTGCCTTTGCTTATCATCTTGTGTCTCATTTAAGTCTTTAAAAGTTTGCTTGAACGTGTGAAAATCACCATAACTCAAAAATACTAGCATTTAATTAAAGGATCAACAGTCGAAAATTTTCCCCCGACGCACTAAAATTTGGCATCGGTAAATATTAAGCGTAAAAGGAAATTGTTTGAGGGAACCAGGGTAGCCGGTCGTTGATCCTCATCGACGCCAATAAACGAAAGCTTTCTTTTGCGAACGAGCCTCACCAAGGATAGTATCGATGATCGATCTCTTCGGCACAGGCAAAAGGTTAAAGGAGTAAGATTTTATGAAGGATGAAATAATGTCGTCGATCACCGACTTCCGAAACTTTTTCGGTATCGAGATATTTCAAGGAAAATAAACGCACCGGAACTATATCTGGAGGCCGATCCCTGATAAGTTTCAGCATCGACAAGTTTTGAGAAGGTAGGGCCATTAAAGGGTGTGATAAGTTTATCCTTTCCCCAGACCGTCGATCCCTATACTTTTCGGCATCGGCTGTCTGAGTTTTATGTTATCGCTCGCGTCTTGTGGGAAAAACCCCAACCCAATTGAGACACACTATCAAACCATCTGCTCCTACCTATCACGTGTCATTTCCAAAGCGGTTAAACATATGATCGAGTTTTCCCTTGAGTCATTAGCAGTTCCTGAGCCCCATGTTAGCGATGCCATGTCATCATCGTACAGCGAAACCTGTCGGCGTCAAAATTTTTCTCAGAAGGATACCAACGGAGACACTCATAAGGATATCGCTGATTCTCAACCTATACACTAAGAGATGCGAGGCGATGGGATGTTTTAGCTCTGAGATACGCTATATACGACGAATTTAAAAGGTTAATTAATTCCAAGATCTCGCATTAGTTGCTAATTCATGCGCAAAATCAAAAGGACCATTCAAGCACTCAGATACAATGCATCTCCCTCCGCACTCCCGTCGTCAACCCACGTAGAATTTATTTGCAGAGATTCGACGGTAGGTTCTTTTGAATTTAACCCATTACTCATATTAACTAGTTGATAAGACTGGTAGGATCTCTCCCGTTATATACTTTTGAGTCATTGTAAACAAGCTTATTTTGTGCGCAAATAAGTTTGAAGCATCCAGAGAAGCGAGACGAGCAATCTGGGGAAAGCTTCCATGGTTTAGTGAGCACTAAACAAAAATTTTAGCAAGTGTTACAGGTATGCACCAGCTTATGGATGTTTTATTCTTCATCTCATGCGTTATTTTTATCCAATGTTACTCTATACACATACCTAAAGGATTGCCTTTCAGTTGCAGCAAGAATGCCTCTGAATAAACTCACCACCAAGAAATCTCCAAGAGAACCAAAGCTACAAGAACCAGAAGTGGGAGAGGGTTCCTCCCCGATGGTTGCTAGACAATTGGAATTTTCTCCAAAGCCGGCGCCCGTCATCAAAACAACCACCAAGAAGGATTTCACTCAACCCCTGGCCTTTGGAGACATAGAGACAAACATTGGGACCAAGACAGTATTCTCGGGCTGGGAAGAAATTTTCAAGAAAATAAAGTGGGAGGAACTCCCTGAATATATCTCCAACAACGACCCTGATACGAGAAGAATCGACGATGAAGTCCTCCTGAATGCCCGAAAGGCATATCTGCACATGGTGGCAAGCAGGACTCCAGTATTCCCCTGCCTCGAACTCTTGAAATGGCTTATCAATCACACTGACACATAGAGATGTTTGATTAATGATGAAAACGGCGAGTGTGTCAGGGTTTTCCTCCCCATGGAAGTTCAAAATTACTAAAAGCTCAAAGAGCCAGAGGAGTGATTGAACATTTATTTTGTGTTTAGTTTCTATGAGAAACATGACACCAGCAAGATAATGGCTTCCTAGTGGAGAGAGGATAAAAAATTCACCAACCGGATCTCCGCCTGGTACTCGGTGACAGCCAACCTAAGATAGCCTTACATCTATCTAATGGCTCTCCCCTTTCGATTGCATGGGGAGAAAGACTGCTCCAGGTTTTTGGAGGCTTGGATGCCTTTAGCTTATACCGTAGCCACTTCTGGAATAGGTTTTAACTAGGGCGCCATCATCTCCAAATAGCTAAGAACTTGCATACGACAAGCTCAGGCACCGAAAGAGGGAGAAAACCCTACCTTCTACATGGCTTCTTATCTATTGGATGTCATCTGTGCCAATAAAGTATTTGTCAGAATGAACTTGAGTTGGCATGCCTCAAAGCTCCCGGTCCATGTATATTTTAGCATCTTATGGGAGAATAGGTACGAGAAATCCTAATCTCTCATATATGATCAGTTTATCGCACGTATTTATTCCTTGTTGTTCAAGAAAGAGTGCCCAAGGCTGTCGGATGTAACCAAAAGGATGGTATTGAAATTTGGCCATTGGTATCTGGATGAGCGTGATACCTACATTAGGGTGTTCGGCGCCACCGGAGCACCTCATATGTTACCTATATATGTCCTCGATCGACTTGTGATAGGGGAAATCTACTATCAGACCATCTTACAAGGTTACAATGCTACTTTGGTAAAAGATAAGAAGCAGGCTTTCATACCCTATGGATTTCATGTTGGCTTGTACATGGTAAAGGACATTGCGTAGGCCAAGCAAGAAGGGTTAAGAAATTGGAGTTCTGATTCCAGACTGGACATTTTCACAAGCACGACCCCAAGGGTCTAGTCCTGAAGCATTCATCACAGGTATCATCCTGTTGGCCATATGCCCATGACAGTTTTGAGGATGACATCTTCATCGAAAATGCCCAAAATTGGGATGAGGTGGTGGCAACAATGGCTGACCCTAAAGCAACCAGGTTTAAGGCCATGAGTTTGGATGAGCAAGCAACAGTCCTGGAGCAATTGGCTCAAGAGGTCCTCAGGGCCAGAGGAGAAAGGATAGCACCTGCATCAGTCGAAGCGGTGGAAACTCCTCAAGAAGCCACCAAAATAGTAGAGATCTCCCAGGTAACCCTGGTACATGACATGAATTTTCTCGAGACTCGAGATGCATGGGAGAGAGGGGCACTTATGTATCAATGAGCCTAGCAAGTAATGAATCAGTTGCGGAATAACCTAGATATCATCAGGTTTCCAAGACTCCCGACCGATAGCCGAGAAGAAATCCCAGAGGGGCCAAGTGGCCCTAATTTCGTAAACCTGGATAACATCAATGGGTCAGATGATCCAAAACCCACAATACTACCAGTAGGATCACCTACAGGTGTGGCGACTCAACCAGAGACAGGTCGGGTATCAGTAGAAAACAATCACACCTAATCCTCTAAGCGAGTTTATAAATATATATAGTGATGATGATAGCCCAAAGGCATCTTGCGGGACTCATGTGCATGACCAGAAGAAAAGGGACCTGAGAATACTTCTTCTCCGAATCTCGGGGTCTAAACTTAGGAAGTCCCACAAAAGGAAATAGAAGCCAAAATTTTTCCCTACACAACAAGGCCCAAAGCGTCGGAGATCCGAGTCAACAATCTAACGGATAAGTTAGAACCGGATGAGTCGAAGGAACGATACCTGCAAAAGGAAATCGGCGATTCAACGGCCGATGAACAAGTAAGTATCGAGTCTTTTCTCGATGCCTCTATTCCCCTCGATGCTTAGATCACCGATAAGCGACAAGCAGAGACCAGGCCTTCAGAGCTCAATGAGGAAGTTCAAGAACCCGTCCTTGAACAGATTTACACCACAGGAAATCTGAGAAACACACTCACATGGGGTGATCAGCAGATTCCCCAACCTGTAGAAGAGGTAGCTGATATTTATCTAATATCCTATGATCTAAAGAGGAAGGCCATATTCTAAAGAACCATGAAGAAGAGGAGGATCATGTTGGATTTCTCCATCCTCATCACTACATAGGAGAATTTGATAAACACGGCAAATGCCCGAACATCGGAGCTCCTCGGTGTGGGGATGGCGATCTCGAACGCCACCCTCCACAGAGCCAAATTAGATGAAATGGAGTTGTCCGCCACCCTAAAGGAACTAGATCATTTATGCCACCTAATGGAGCACTATTAGGGCGCCACCCAAACTGCAGTATATCTAAGAAGCGAGTTCGAAGAGGCTTACAACAAATTCAAAAAAGAGCGTCACCTTTTTACTGCGAAGAAAGTTGAGCTCCATGAAGACACTGTCATGGCACTTGCAATGTGCAAGGATATGGAGCAGTGGTATGAAAGGGCGCAGCAAGCCGTAGATAGACTCAAAGACATTGATGTAGTCCAACAGGGTCGAGATAAAGAAGAACACGGTACCCGGATGATAGGCAAAAGCAATCTTAATCGCATGAAGCGATCAACTAAGTATTGGGCTAAGATGTTTGAGGACTCGCACCAAGAAATTCAAGAGCAGTGGGCCAGATGCGAGAAACATTGGGGTAAAATCAACAGAGTAATGAAGGATATCGAACTCTCCGAGTTCGGCAACCCTGACAATTTCGTCGACTTGTGCGGAATAATCAAAATGCATACCAAGCAAGATGTATTATCGGCTGAAGAGCTCGTGAATATGACTGACACAGCACCAGGGAAAGTGCAATGATTTATGGAACATCTGATTAGAGCTCAAACTATGCTACAGCAGTTAAACACCAATCTAGTGAAGTATCAGACGATTGCAATGGACGTCAGAGGAATTCACGTGGCTCCGATGGAACAGCACAGATTTCCATGGGCCCAAACTTGTGAAGAATTATTTATCAATTGGTCAGAGTATGAGAAAAGTCACCCTTTCAAGTAATATCTTGAGTTGACTCTTAAAGATGACGCCACGTGGTGAATTTTGTTTTGTTTAAACTACACTTAGTCGTTATTTTCTGTCGAATTTTATATTATAAATAAGAACATCGACCAATTAGTTCAAGGTCGATGGTTGTTTCAAGAACTCTTTCTTTCTGGTTGTTAAGATTTATTTTGATGTTGCTTTTAATTTAGAAGTCCTTCTGGACCAGAGACAAGTTATTTTCATCAAATGCATGTGTGATTGGATGTGGAGAAGAACTATTTCCTATCTCGTTTCATGAATAATGTTGTAATGACTAAGAGCTATTTAATCTATTGTCAAGTTATCTGGTGCAATATTTTTTTGTTCTTTACTTTAATGATGAAGATTAATCATTGTGTTATCGTGTGATGGATGATTAGTGTAGGTGAATTATTTTTCTTGCCATTATCATATCGCATATGTGTTTTCTTTCTGATAATTAGTTTCTCGGACAGTAATTGGATGCTCACATGGTTAATGTATTAGTACTAGGCCTGTGGTATAGAATTGTTGTCTGCATTTTTGAGCAGCGGGTTATCCCAAGATCAGCCTCTTCCTAGTAGTTAAAACTTAATCCAGTTTGTTATGAAGTTGGTTTATACCAACTTACATCTCATATTGGTCCCACCCAAGAGAAAATACAAAAAAGAGATAGTCCAACTGAAGGAAGAGCCTTCACATAGAAAACACAAAGCCCATTGATAAATTGGCCGAATCGCAAGATCTGGAGAACCATTCCACTATCAAACGTTGCAAAGTCTAATTGGGCCTCGGTGGCGGGTTTGGTTCCTATTGTTGAATCAAGGGATCTATGACCCATCAACACTACCTTATATAGCCAAGGATCTCATGAAAATCAAATGAAACAACCCTTTCATATTTATAACAGAAACATGTTTTCCAATGTGCAACCAAAGTGAAGTGAATAGTAACAACCCAAAACAAAACACCCAAAACAAAAACAAACAAGGAAATATTTTGTAATTCAAAAGAAACTATACAATATTTAGTAATTGTCATCAAGTAATGACTAAGAAAATTATTTGTTGAGAATTTGGTCATTCACGGGGAGGTTTACAGTCTCCCCGTCTAATGATTGTAAAATATATGTTGAGGGGCCAAGTTTCTTAGCAATCTGAAATGGTACTAGCCAAAGATGTTGAAACTTTGTGTGTTTTCCTTTTTCTTCATGAGCTTTGTCCCATTTCAAGACTAGATCTCCAATTTGAAAATTGTTTTTATCAACTGAATTCTCATCAAACCATTGTTTGATTATTATTTGATGTTAATGAAATTTATTTTTGTTTTTTTCTCGTTCTTATTCTAACTTCATTAATGCATCAATTCTCATTTTCATGATAGGACATGATTCTTCTTGAACAGACTGAGCTAGTTGCAAAGAAGGAAGAAAATCATTAGGAGGTAAAATAGATTATTTTCCATAAACAAGAAAGTATGGTGAATTTCCTAATGATTTTGTAGGTGTTACCCTATCTACCCATAATGCATTATGAAGTTGTTTATGTCAATTCCTCTGATGTTCATGGAAAGTCTTTTTAAGGATTCGAATTAAATTTTTATTACTTGACTCTGCTAAAGAATTTCCTTGACGATAACAGTTTGTAGAATATTTAACCATGATCCTCTTCTCAAAATCATATTTAGTTAACTTGAGAGATGAAAAATAAGATGCATTATCAAAAACCAATGAATTGGGAATACCAAACCTGGAAATTATGAATTGATTAAGTAAAGAGCTAACTTGATCGTCATTGACTTTCTTGAGAGGAATGGATTTATTCCATCGTGTAAAATAATCTGGTGCGGTCACAATATATTAGTGAAGTTGTGTAGAATTGGGATTAATCTCCCCAATTATATCTAAGCCTCGTTGTTCAAATGGACCTTCGATATCAACTGGTTGCATGTTTATTTTCTCTTCATGAAGATGTCTGACAGAGTTTACATTTTCTAGCATAAGTATAAGCATCTATGAACAAAGTGGGCCAAAAATATCTATCTCTAAGAATTTTGTGTGTAGTTGTCTCTCCACCAAAATGTCCTCTAGTTGGTCCATCATGCAGTTCAACCAATACCTTATTTGCATCAAGTTTTTCAAGACATCTTACAAAGACATTATTATAATTCTTTCTAAACATTACTCCATTTATGAGTTGGTATTTAGCATATTGCATTCTTAAAGATATTTTCTTTTTAGGTTCTAATAATTGAGGAGAAGTAACATGAGTTAAATAATATTTAATATCATTACACCATGAAAAGGTAGGTGTTGAAATATACAAAACTTCATTGCTTACCTCCAATTCATTTTCCCAACCTTCTTGATCACTTACATGAGCGCCTTCTGAATTTTCCACTAACTTACATAGACCTTATCCTCTCACAATCTTCGCTAGCTTGATTTCAAGGTCATGTTCTTGGAGTGTTGTCATCCAAATTCCTCTCTTATCCCCTAATTCTTTCTATACCAATAGATTTCTAATCGAGGGATGTGGTACAATGAATTTTGTAGGAGACTTCAAAAGATATAGACGAAAACTTTTTACTACTTTGAAAACAGTGTAGGTATGTTTGTCAATGTCAGGATACTTTAACTATGCGCCTTGTAATTTTGAACTCGTGAAAGATATTGGGACTTCAAAAATTCTATTTTTTTCTAATTCAACACAGCTACATAAGAACAGTGAGATGCAAAGGTATATAGAATGAACTCCTTTTTAAATATGCACTCATTAAGGTGGGAGATTGAACAAATATTTTTTTAATGATTTTAAAAGATTCTTTTTATTTATCTTCCCACCTAAATGCAGAATTATTCTTAATCATATCCTGTAAAGGTTTACCTATTTCAGGAAAACTAGGAACAAACCTCGTCGCAAAAAAACAATTCCCAAGAATGATTGCATATTTTTCTTACTGTGAGGGAAAGACATTTGTGAAATAGCTTATTCCTTTCAGGGTCTATTCTAAATTCAAGTTTCAAAACAACGAAACCTAAGAGCTTACCTTTTGCTACAACAAAAATTTATTTCTTTGGATTTAAATAAATCCCATATATTTTGCATTTATCAAAAATTTGTCTCAAATGATCAACATTTTCATTTCTATTCCAAGAGTAGACTGTGATATCATCCAAATACACAACCATATATTTTTTTATCAATCCTCTAAATGCAATATCCATGGCCCTTTGGAATGCATATCCAGCATTAATTAATCCAAAAGGCATTTTCCTATACCCATAGGTTCCAGAATTGGTTATAAAAGTGGTTTTTATTTGATCTAATTGGGAAACCAAAATCAGATTATAACTAGAAAAGCCATCTAGAAGAGAAAACATTTGAGATCCATCTACTCATTGCAAAATTTTCTCCAATATAGGTGGAACAACGTAATTATCTTTTTCTGAAGCTTTATTTAAATTGCGAAAATCAATACAAATTATGATGTCCCCATTCTTCTTCCTAAATGGAACTAAATTTTAAACCCATTGTGAATGCCTAACTGGAAAGATAATCTTGGATTGTAATAATTTGTTTAATTCTTTATTGATTTGAAGCTCAATATTTGGATGAATTTTCCTTAATTGTTGTTGTACAAGTTTAACCTCTTTCTTGGTTGGAATGACATGTTGAATGATTTTAGTATCATAAATTTTTAGATCATCATAAGTCCATGCAAATATGTCTTTGTACTCTTTCAAAATTTTGATAAAGGAATTACATTCAAAGGGAGAACAAATTATTCCTGAATTAATATTTTGAGGATTTTGATCAGTTCATAAATTTATTACTTCATATTGCATTGAGGAACTGTTGGTTTACAATTTGTTTTCTTTTTTAATTTATCTTGCAAATCATAAAATTTCTCTAAACTTACCACTGATTTAGAAATTACATTTTATGTATTTGATGGAGCTTCCAAAGAAATCCGATTTATTTCCTCATCATGCTAATTTTTATCAATGACGGAATCTTTGAAAGTATCTTCTTGGGTAATAAATTTCAATATATGGTTCTCATCATTAAAGAGCCTCCAATTAGTGATATTATCTAGAATCGAGGGTCTAAAATAAATTCCACTGAAAATTTATTAGGAAAGAAATATGTTGAAGGAATTAATCATGAAGCAACATTAGCAAGAAAATCAGCATCAGCATTTAAGGCTTGAGGTACAAAAATAATGTTAAAAGCCTCAAAATTATCAATCAAACTCCATAGCTCACGTTGGTATTTCCTTAGGTAATTGGAAATACAATGTATGGAATTTATTACCTGTTTGGTTATGATTTTAGAATCACCTATGAATTTTATTGCTTTAATTTTCAAATCTATTGCTTTTTTGAGACCCTGGATTAGAAACTCATATTCAACAACATTATTGGTACAATCAAATTCTAGTTGACATGCTAGAAGAGTCTTATTTCCTGTACAATTTTTTAGGACACATCCAACACCTGCACCTTCACTTGATTTGGAGACATCAAAATATAAAGTCCAAAAATATTTTGTTGTAACCAAATTTACATTATTAGTTTCTAACTCTGCACAGTTAGATTCAGCAATCTGAGTATAGTGCGGGATTTTAGAATGCAAACTTAACTCCCAAAAACGTGAAGATTTTGCAAAGATATTTTCAGAGAATGAGTCAATGCAATAGTCTCCCAAAGTTTAATTTGAAAAATTTATTGGTTCATTGGGGTCATTTAAATTTGTGAAAGTATACTTCATGTATCTTTATCATTCAACCTTTATTTGGTTAGGTTGGCCATTGAATGGTAACCAAATATGTGGACAATAGATTGAAAAATAGCCATGAAGTTTTTCTTACCAATCTCTACTTAAAAACAAACCATATGATTCTGGAATGTCAACTACAATAATATCAATAATCTAGTGGAGTTTTGGATTTGATTCTAACCTGATGAAGATGCCTTTTAATTCCCCTAAAACTTTAACATTCAATCTATCCAATTGTACAATTTGTACAGTGGATTTTTTAGGCTCTACATTGAGTTTCTTGCACACGAAGTAAGGAGTGACATTAGATGGAGCCCCTGAATCTATTAAACAAGTATTACATTCTTGTTGAAAAATTCGAAAGTCAAAAGAAATGGAGGTCTATGTGAACCAGATTTATCTCCAGTCAAAGCATCATTGACATTTGATGAAATATTTTCAATTGTTTTCTCTTTTTCTGAATTAATTTGTAGAGCATGAATCGGCTTGTTTTTTTGTTGAGTTAATTTACTTAATTCATAAAAGGAAATATTGTCTCTAGTATTTTTCATATCTTCTACAAGATCATAATCAAGAATATCAAAATTAATAGTTGGATTGTTTTGAGTGGAGTTGAACCTATTTGCATAAACTGATTTTTTGGAAGGGGATGAAGTGGACGGTGTTTTAAAAGTGGAAGGGAGAACTTTACTTCTCGTTTGGGAAACATATATTTATTCAGCTATGTCCTCTTCATCATCGTATATTATTCCATGAGTAATATCCAATGTAACATTAAATGATGACTCAAGGTTTTGATCATCTCCTTGCTCCTCTTGATTTATTTTTCATTCCTCTTCTTCTTCCATTGAAATGGAAACTTTGAACATGTTAATAAAGTTTGGACACTTTTTTCATAATGACTCGCTTCATGAGCTCAACAGTAATGATCTTGAGCAAATTCCTTGAGGTGTATTTTTTCATGAGAAATGTTTTGATTATTAGGAGATAGAGAATTTCTCCTAAAAGGAGGTTTCCATGGTGTCTTATATGATGAATGTTCACCTGAATTTTTCTTTAGATCTATTATATCATTCGAAAGATTTTTTATTAGTCTTTGCAAACTATTTGTGTCAACAAGTTCTTTGTCTTTCCTATCATCTGTGGTTTTGATTTCATTTAGTTTCCTAGCAAGTGGAAAAGTTCTTCTCTCTTCTATTGGTACCTTGCTTGCAATACTCATCATTTCCTTTTCTGCATTTAATGTGTCTTCAAATGTCTCTACTAACGTGTTTTTTCTAGCTCTTTTGACAAAAATGGCAATTGAAGAAGGAAAAGGTGTAGTATAAAATTCAATAATCACATTATCATCAGGCCTAGAATATTCTGGGATTTTATTGATCAATGTCAAAAATATTTGATTGAAATATTTAATTTTTTCTTTAGGAATCATTTTGATTCTTACAACTCTAAGGCCAATGTTATTTGGGTTTTATCTTCGCCAAATTTCTTAATGAAATCAGTTTCAAAATAATTCCAATTAGCGATAGATCCTTATGGTAATGCAAAATACCACGTGGATTCTTTTCCCTCGAATGTAAATGGAAACAATTGACAAACAACATCATCATGTTGTACACTCATTAGGTTAAATGCTAACATGAATTTGCTAACATGATCTTTAGGTTGTTCCCTATTATCAAGATCAAATATGGGTAAGAATTTCTCTTGATGTTTAAGAAGGTCATGAGATGGATTTGGAACTACAACAGCTGCTAGGGAAAGCCACCATCTCCTTAGTACTCCAACCATATTTCTCTTTTTGGGCTGCCTTGGACTTCCCTAAGGGGATTTTATAGGAATTCCTTACAAATATGGTGGTTGATATCCAAAAAGAGTGTGAGTGGGGCTCTGTGGTGGAGATTGTGGCTTACTAGAACTAACTTCTAATTGGAAATCAATTAATGAATCATTAAGATCATCTGATCCCCTTAACATATTTTAAAGTTGAGCTAAAGGATTAGGTTCAGAGATGAAAGTTATCTCACTAGCTTTGTCTTTCCTAGGTTGTTGTTTTTTTTTCAAGAATCGTGAACTCAATAGGGGGTTGATCGGTTTCCTTACTATGTGCTCTTGTCAAAACCTTGGATAATTGTCATTGTGGATTTATTAGGGAGATTTCTTCATAAATTGTCGAATCTACAAGCTCAATATGCAATGATGAAATAGGGTTGTTCTGGGATTCTAACTCTTGTGGATTTTCAATAAAATAAGGTGAATTGGAGACCGAACTTCGTTTGAGTGATGAAATTCCACTAGTATATTTAGGGGTCCTCCTTGTATGTGATTTGGTATGATATGGCCTGGATAACTTGATATCATGAGATGCTCTACCAACCATGCATTTCACTCGGCCCTCTTTCTAGCGCCAATTGTTGACATGCAGAAAAATTCCTTCCTGCAACAGGCGATAGCTACCTGATCACAAGCCCCAACTACACATGTTCTTGTTTGGAATGGTAACTTCCAATCGATATGTGGGTTCAATTTCCCACTAAACAAAATTGCTTCTTATAGGAGACTTGATCATTTAAGATCTGTAATGTGTGTGTTTTAATCTAATTTTGCATAAATGAAAACTGATTGATCTATCTATCCTATCTCAGCTGAGAGAAATACTTAAATTTAAAGATGCATATCTAAATGATTGATTTCGAAGAAGAAAAAAAGTTAATTATCCTCATAAATTTGTAAGCACAAATAACTAATATGAATTAAAGAAGATCACAACAATTATATCCACATCCAATTTTAATCAAAGAAAAGTTTATATATCTCAAATCAAAGAAATGAAAAACAACAATTTCATAAATCAATTCCAGAATGTCATTTTCCCATCCAGAATGCAACAAAAGAATAGTCCATTCATCACAGAGGAATATCTTTTCTTTTGACTACCAATTAAATTTTAACGTAAATATTAGATATGAGACAAAATGATGAGAAATAATGTATTGGAAAAAGTTCATGAAGCTTATTTAACTATATATTTAAATAAATCAAATGTTAGCAATAATAAAAGTAATCTTGATAACAGTAATGTGTTCTCATATCTAATATGAAATCAATTGACAAATAAATGGGATTATGGAAAAAGTTTGCATAAAATTGAATAGAGGAAATTGCAGAATTTAACAAAGTGCAATCATACAATCATCACTTTACTCAAATGTAAATTTGTCAAAAGATTGGGTCTTCGATATTAAATTCAAACTGATAAAAGTAACAAGTTTGAGTCTCAAGTTTCCAACCCTTGACTCCTCATATCAAATTGCATTAAATAACATTGAGATTCTAAAATTTAGGGTAGTTTCCTCTTTTCTTTCAACTGATCTTGACATGTGGCAACTTCGTTCAATAATCTATATTTCAAGAAGAAATATCTCCTTCCTTGGCTATAGATTATTTGTTGATTTGATTCTCTCTCTCTCTTTGATAATGGATTGCCATAAAGTAAACTTTTCTAGCATTGATGAGATTAGAGGTGAATGAGGAATATCCTCATTTAACTTGCATCGGTAAAGTTTCTTAGCAATCCCTTTATGCTTTGTCTTGAATTTCGAGAGAAATGATTTGATCGATCTTGAACACTCTATCAATTTAGAGATAAATTCTTTCACTGCTTCCACATTCCAGAATTTGAGTTGCATGATACCATCTAGACATGATTTCTTTTGTTGGTTGACATTTGTAATACAATTGGATAATGGGACTGCTTGGCCAAGAAATTGAACATAAGGCATGTCATGGTCTTCAATAATATTCAAAGTTGAATCCCAGAGATCTGAGCAATTCTTACTGGTTTCTTTAATCAAGTCCTATGAGAAATAACAATTGGTGTACCAGGCATATAGTGAAGCTTGCATTTGGAATTTCTCTTCATTGGTCATTTTGGAAAAACCTTTAGGCATATTGTCATCCTTTGCTTCCCATGTTTTTACTTTTTCAAAACACTTCTAGGAAACCTTCTACTTCTCAAATTGCACTTTATATTCTTCAGTAAACTTCAACAATTGGTCATGTTGCAGCTTGATTTCATTTAGTTTAACATAAAATAATTCTTGAAAGCTAGGGAGTTTATCACTTATACCAATGGCTTCTATCTTGATAATTCATCTATTCTCTTGTTTTTCCTTTAATTCATTGATCTGGGCCACCAAAGCAATGATTTTCTCTTCATGCTTCTTAGACATTACTTTATTTTTCTCATGGAGAACAACTAACTGCTTGGCATGTTCTATTCTAATAACATTTGCTTCAACTTTCAGTTCATAAATTGTAGCAATAGATATTATATTTTCTTCAATTAACTTATTTACATGGCACTCATGTTCTTTGAGAAAGATAGATTCATGATATTTTAACTGCTCCTGCAATTCGTCCACTTGATTCTTTTATTTTCTCAATTGAAAAGTGAGTTTACTAACATACCATTTGTTTGCATCAGTAAAGGCCCCTAAAGCATCATCAACCTCTTCTACAAATTCTTTATGATTTAAGTGTGTTGCATTCCATATCTGAACTAATTCATGTGAGGCTTCCTCGGGTTTCCCTGTATTTCTATTCTTGTTTCTTCCTCTTACAATGGTCTTTGTTGTATCGTTGAAAGTATAAGTGTTTAAAGGAAAAATAATTTATTGAACTGGTTGAAAATTGTCTAAATCAAGTTGTTCTACTTCTTTCAAGGCATGTTTGGAATTTAATAAACAATGAATTCCCAATGGAATATGAAAGGATGGCCATTGTTATTTCTGACTTCTTGATAACGAAGCAGCAATACCAACAAAAATAGTTTGATAAGCTCTCTCTCTAAGCACCATCCTATCTGGAGCATATCTTGGAAAAATGTGGGGTGCTCCTTCACATCCATAAATTTAGATGAAAGAAAATTCTTCATCTATGAACCAATCTCCTATTTCTTTGATGGTGTTCATGGATTCCTAAGTAAACCTAGGAGTTGGTTGCTTTTTCAAATCCATATGTAGAGGAATCATGAAATGATTACATATTTCATAAAAATGATCTTTGTAGTTTACAAGCCACAACTTAGAACAGTGAATATGGACCGGATCTTGAGAAAGAGACCAGTTCTATGATAACAAAGGAAATGGGGCTATTGCACAGACTACATCTATCATTTAGCCAAACATGAAAAACACTGGGCAGTATCTCAGTGGTGCTTCTTATGGGATATTGGCATAAAGAATATGGGCCCAATTGAAGATTTTACCCTTTAAAACCTAGTGAATAAGGGGAACCCATCCTAGTTTAAATTTTGGAGAATCATTTTTCACCATATAAATGATAGAGAATAATGGCAACTAACATAGGAGGTTTTTTCAGTCTTTGAATGGGATATATTTTATCTGAAATGATCTAGAAGGAAGAAGAATCATGCCACCGATCCCTAATTAAATCACACATCTAAATATCTTCCTTTTTTACTTCTTTTTCTATAAAACCCTGAATAAACGTTTCACCCAAATTGACTTTAATTGGTTCTAACTTGTATATATTGGAAATATCCTCAACCCTAAATGACCCAATGACTTTATGAGAATAATTGAAAATCATTCAAGTTGAAATATCAGTATGGGAAATAATCCATCGTACCATGTCATAATAGGGTAAGATAGTTGGTCAGGATGTTATTTTGTGTAGGCTAGACTTTTTGATATCTTCAAAATCATCAGAATCGGACTCGCACTCATCTGTGAAATCTCCATCTTCAATTAATTTGTAGATTTCACTCCATTCCATGCAGTTCTTGACTCCAATTGTGTAACAGGTGTCTGAATAGAAAATTGAATTGGGATTCCTTTCTATTTCTTCCTCCTCATCTTTATGTTGCTTTGCTTTCCCCTTCTTATTCATCCTATTATAGAAAGTCCTACATTTTGAAAGAAATACAGAGTAAAAATTTAATTCATATAAAAACTTAATTCAAACCTAAACAATGATCTGAAAGCTAAAACTAACTAGAACATATTTACAAAGAAATTGTACTTTTACTTCTGGAATTCATGTAATTTGCTTACAGCAAGCTCAGAGGAACACGTGAAATAAGTAAACAAAGATTAAATATGTGACATATGTATAAGAAACATCATTTTTCTGGTTTAATTCATATCACATCATATGATAAATTCTCTTTAATGGTCATTAACCAGTGATCGTCATAACCATTAATGGAAGAAAAGACAGTTTAGAATTTGAAATAAAGTGAGAACGTTCGTAAACCAAGCACCGTATGTTTCTTTGAAACCAAATTTATAATCATAGTAATAAGGCCTGGGTCGGTGTGATTAAATGAAATAATTAGGTTATTTGACATAACATTATGATTAATCTCACCACCACAACCCCAGTCCATCGATCTACCATTTGAATCCACAATGCAACATATGAAAACCCAGTTCGATCAACGAGTAACTAGCCCATTGATCAACTAGTCTACTGGGAGATCAAGAGACTTATTGTTATCCATTCAGAAATAAACAAGAAACCCGACCCGACCATCAAATCACTATTAGGTACCAGATATATTATAATAAGCAGAAAATAGAAATATTGCAACAAATACCAACAGAACAACAAAATGTAGAGAACCATAACACCAAAAATCATACCTTTATTGATAGAAAGCAATGTTCACTTTCCTCTTCAAGGGGGCAACCTCTAGTAGAGAAATGCTATGTTACAATAATTCTCAAGACAAAATTTTCCCATGCCTCCTACTCTTATTTATACTAATTCTATCTTCTAAAGAACGTTCTAGAGGAATATCTTTCTAGAAGTGGAAGCTTCTATTAAGTCTTCTTACATTAGACTTGTTCACATTATTAAATAGGCACTATTAACTAATATCGGCCCTTGTTTCATGGAAAACATAGTATTCTACCTACGTGAGGAGTTAGGGAGGTTAGGTCCCTAACATTCCCTCCCCCTTAAATAATAGCCTTGTCTTCAAGGCTTGAGATGAGGAAATTGTTGCACAATGGTGACCGGCTCCTAGGAGGCATCTTCTGGAGTTGTATCTTTCCACTGAACTAACACTTCCTTGATGGTGTGTTGATGGAGACGACACTCTCTCTTCTCCAAGACTGCATGTGCCTATAACCAAATGGAACCTTCTTCATCCAACTCAAGGTGACTGGTTTGAGTTTGGCACTTAG
>JZKD02S1679235.1:597155-615096 GCA_000966675.3 Picea glauca
TAGAGGTGAATGAGGAATATCCTCATTTAACTTGCATCGGTAAAGTTTCTTAGCAATCCCTTTATGCTTTGTCTTGAATTTCGAGAGAAATGATTTGATCGATCTTGAACACTCTGTCGATTTAGAGATAAATTCTTTCATTGCTTCCACATTCCAGAATTTGAGTTGCATGATACCATCTAGACATGAGTTCTTTTGTTGGTTGACATTTGTAATACAATTGGATAATGGGACTGCTTGGCCAAGAAATTGAACATGAGGCATGTCATGGTCTTCAATAATATTCAGAGTTGAATCCCGGAGATCTGAGCAATTCTTACTGGTTTCTTTAATCAAGTCTTGTGAGAAATAACAATTGGTGTACCAGGCATATAGTGAAGCTTGCATTTGGAATTCCTCTTCATTGGTCATTTTGGAAAAACCTTTAAGCATATTGTCATCCTTTGCTTCCCATGTTTTTACTTTTTCAAAAGACTTCTAGGAAACCTTCTACTTCTCAAATTGCACTTTATATTCTTCAATAAACTTCAACAATTGGTCATGTTGCAGCTTGATTTCATTTAGTTTAACATAAAATAATTATTGAAAGCTAGGGAGTTTATCACTTATACCAATGGCTTCTATCTTGATAATTTATCTATTCTCTTGTTTTGCCTTTAATTCATTGATCTGGGCCACCAAAGCAATGATTTGCTCTTCATGCTTCTTAGACATTACTTTCTTTTCCTCATGGAGAACAACTAATTGCTTAGCATGTTCTATTCTAATAACATTTGCTTCAACTTTCAGTTCATAAATCGTAGCAATAGATATTCTATTTTCTTCAATTAACTTATTTACATGGCACTCATGTTCTTTGACCAAGATAGATTCATGATATTTTAACTGCTCCTGCAATTTGTCCACTTGATTCTTTTATTTTCTCAATTGAGAAGTGAGTTTACTAACATACCATTTGTTTGCATCAGTAAAGGCTCCTAAAGCATCATCAACCTCTTCTACAAATTCTTTTTTATTTAAGTGTGTTGCATTCCATATCTGAACTAATTCATGTGAGGCTTCCTCAGGTTTCCCTGTATTTCTATTCTTGTTTCTTCTTCTTACAATGGTATTTGTTGTATCATTGAAAGTATAAGTGTTTAAAGGAAAAATAATTTATTGAACTAGTTGAAAATTGTCTAAATCAAGTTGTTCTACTTATTTCAAGGCATGTTTGGAATTTAATAAACAATGAATTCCCAATGGAATAGGCAAGGATGGCCATTGTTTTTTCTGACTTATTGATAATGAAGCAGCAATACCAACAAAAATAGTTTGATAAGCTCTCTCTCTAAGCACCATCCTATCTGAAGCATATCTTGGAAAAATGTGGGGTGCTCCTTCACATCCATAAATTTAGATGAAAGAAAATTCTTCATCTATGAACCAATCTCCTATTTCTTTGACGGTGTTCATGGATTCCTAAGTAAACCTAGGAGTTGGTTGCTTTTTCAAATCCATATGCAGAGGAATCATGAAATGATTACATATTTCATAAAAATAATCTTTGTAGTTTACAGGCCACAACTTAGAACAATCAATATGGACCAAATCTTGAGAAAGAGACCAGTTTCATGATAACAAAGGAAATGGGGCTACTGCACAGACTACATCTATCATTTAGCCAAACATGAAAAACATTGGGAAGTATCTCAGTTGTGCTTCTTGTGGGATATTGGCAGAAAGAATATGGGCCCACTTGAAGATTTTACCCTTTAAAACCTAGTGAATAAGGGGAACCCATCCTAGTTTAAATTTTGAAGAATCATTTTTCACCATATAAATGATAGAGAATAACGGCAACTAACATAGGAGGTTTTTCCAGTCTTTGAATGGGATATATTTTATCTAAAATGATCTGGAAGGAAGAAGAATCATGCCACCAATCCCTAATTAAATTACACATCTAAATATCTTTCTTTTTTACTTCTTTTTCTATAAAACCCTGAATAAACGTTTCACCCAAATTGAATTTAGTTGGTTCTAACTTGTATATATTGGAAATATCCTCAACCCTAAATGACCCAATGACTTTATGAGAATAATTGAAAATCATTCAAGTTTAAATATCAATATGGGAAATAATCCATCGTACCATGTCATAATAGGGTAAGATAGTTGGTCGGGATGTTATTTTGTGTAGACTAGACTTTTTGATATCTTCAAAATCATCAGCATCGGACTTGCACTCATCTGTGAAATCTCCAACTTCAATGAATTTGTAGATTTCACTCCATTCCATGCAATTCTTGACTCCAATTGTGTAACAGGTGTCTGAATAGAAAATTGAATTGGGATTCCTTTCTATTTCTTCCTCCTCATCTTTATGTTGCTTTGCTTTCCCCTTCTTATTCATCCTGTTATAGAAAGTCCTGCATTTTGAAAGAAATATAGAGTAAAAATTTAATTCATATAAAAACTTAATTCAAACCTAAACAATGATCTGAAAGCTAAAACTAACTAGAAAATATTTACGAAGAAATTGTACTTTTACTCTTGGAATTCATGTAATTTGCTTACAGCAAGCTCAGAGGAACGTGTGAAATAAGCAAACAAAGATTAAATATGTGACATATGTATAAGAAACATCATTTTTCTGGTTTAATTCATATCACATAATATGATAAATTCTCTTTAATGGTCATTAACTAGTGATCGTCAGAACCATTAATGGAAGAAAAGACAGCTTTGAATTTGAAATAAAGTGGGAACGTTCATAAACCAAGCACCAGATGTTTCTTTGAAACCAAATTTATAATCATAGTAATAAGGCCCGGGTCGGTGTGATTAAATGAAATAATTAATTTATTTGACATAACATTATGATTAATCACACCACTAGAACCCCGGGCCATCGATCTACCATTTGAATCCACAATGCAACATATGAAAACCCAGTCCGATCAATGAGTAACTAGCCCATTGATCAACTAGTCCACTCGGAGATCAAGAGACTTATTGTTATCCATTCAGAAATAAACAAGAAACCTGACTCGACCATCGAATCACTATTAGGTACCAGATATATTATAATAAGCAGAAAATAGAAATATTGCAGCAAATACCAACAAAATGTAGAGAACCACAACACCAAAAATCATACCTTTATTGATAGAAAGCAATGTTCACTTTCCTCTTCGAGGGGGCAACCTCTAGTAGAGAAATGCTATGTTACAATAATTCTCAAGACGAAATTTTCCCATGCCTCCTACTCTTATTTATACTAATTCTATCTTCTAAAGAACGTTCTAGAGGAAGATCTTTCTAGAAGTGGAAGCTTCTATTAAGTCTTCTTACATTAGACTTGTTCACATTATTAAATAGGCATTATTAACTAATATCGACCTTTGTTTCATGGAAAACATAGTATTCTACCTACGTGAGGAGTTAGGGAGGTTAGGTCCCTAACATTCCCTCCCCCTTCAATAATAGCCTTGTCTTCAAGGCTTTAGATGAGGAAATTGTTGCACAATGGTGACCGGCTCCCAGGAGGCATCTTCTGGAGTTGTATCTTTCCACTGAACTAACACTTCCTTGATGGTGCATTGATGGAGACGATGCTCTCGCTTCTCCAAGACTGCATGTGCCTACAACCAAATGGAACCTTCTTCATCCAACTCAAGGTGACTGGTTTGAGTTTGGCACTTAGTTCCAATCACTTTCTTTAAGCATGAGACATGAAAAACAGGATGGAGCTTAGAATGACTGGCCAGAGCTAATTGGTAGGCCATAGGCCCCACTCGCTTGAGAATTATATAAGGACCATAAACTTTGGGAGAAATTTTCTAACAATGTTTATCTTTGATTGAAGTCTTCTTATAAGGTTGCATACGAAGAAACACTTGGTCCCCTTTAGAAAATTGACATTCGAAATGACCCTGATCTGTTTGTTGCTTCATGCAATTCTGAGCCATGACCAAAAAAATTTTTAGGGTATGGAGAATGGTCGCTCTGAATATAATATTTTTTCAAACTCCTGAACCTTCGAGACACCTATCATGTATGAGAGAACCGATAGTTTCTTTTACCCATAGACTACTTCAAAATGATTCATGTGAGTAGCAGTATGATAAGATGCATTTTACCACCATTCAACTAGGGGCAACCACTGAACCCACTGATTTTGTCTGTCGGATGAAAAACACTGAAAATATGTTTCTAAACACTTGTTGACAACTTCAATTTGGCCATCAGTCTGGCGATGATACGTGGTGTTGAGATGAAATTGGGTTCCCTAGAGCTTGAACAATTCTTTCCAAAAATAGTGGTGAAAGTTGGATCTAGGTCAAAGACAATAGACTGAGGCATGCCATGAAGTTTGAATATATTATCCATAAAAAATTGAGCCACTGTGGATGCAATGAATGGGTGTTGAAGAGCTCATAAATGAGCATATTTGGAGAAAAAAATCTACCACCACCACGATGACTGACTTATTACCCAATTTAGGTAAGACAATAATGAAATCCATAGAAATATCCCTCCAAATAGCAGGGGGAATTGGAAGCGGTTGGAGTGTGCCTAGAGATTTGATTCTTTCTCCATTATTGCATTGATAGGTATCACATTCAACCACAAAGGTGTGGATGTCCTATTTCATATCATCCCATAAAAAAGAACATTTGACCTATTCACAGGTTTTGGTAAACCCTAAATGTCCAGTTGTGAGTGAAGCATGAAGCTCATAAAACATCGTGGGTTTAAGTTGTGATTGTTTGCTTAAATACAGATGACCTTTGTAGTGAAGCTCTTCATTGTGCCAAGAGTACCCTGGAGAATCTTTGGAATGGTGTTGCAACTATTGGATCAGACGAGAAAGTTTGGGGTCTTGTAGTCATTCTTGGTGAACATCTTGGAGCCAATATGCTACAATGAAGGAGAGAGAAAAGAGGGTCCCTTCTTCTTCATACTTCCTAGAAAGAGTGTAATAAACCACATTTTATTTTCCCTTCTTGTAAATGATCTCATGATCATATCCAAATAGCTTGGTCATACATTCTTGTTGCTTCAGGATGAAATTCATTGTTCCATAAAATACTTGAGGCTCTGATGATCATTTTTTATTTGGAAGCGTTGCCCCAATAGATAAGGATGTCAAAGATACATGACATGAATAATAGCCAACATTTCCTTTTAATAGATTGATTGGCCCAAATGTCTCTCCTAAATTTGTTTACTAGCGAAAGCCAAAGTATTTCCATCTTGCATGAGGACAACCCCAATTCCTTTACCTAAAGCATCACATTCCAGGACAAAATTCTTGGTGAAGTCTGAAAGTGCTAGGACAAGAGTCGTGCACATAGCCTCTTTCAAGGCATGTAAGAATTGATCAATTGTTGGAGTCCAAGTGAAAGCATTTTTTTTAAGGAGAGTGGTGGGCCTAGGAATAGCAGCAATAATACTACTACCTCCTTGGCTTGTTAATTTACTTGTCAACCTGGGTTTCGTACAAACTTGAGAGGTGTTGTGCAAAGTGTATGCAGAATGCACTAATAACAGTCTAGGTCTGATATTGGTCAAGGAGATAAATTCATGAGTCTAAATATAACTTGTGCATGAAATCTAAATTGCATGAAAATACCTTGAGCTACTTGCATGAGTAAAAGCACATCAAATTGAAGGAACATCTAATATACATTCAGTAAGGAAATCTAGTCTAATGGTATGAAAGAAACACATTGAGATATAAGCAAAATCAAACTGATTATAAAGCAAGGAAACTGACTATGTTGCACAATAGGAAATTGCACAAAAGAAAATGAACTATTGCATAGAATGAATGAACCAAATCATGCCTAACCCTTGAACCAATATCAAGCCATATGTTATCTTATTAACTACTGCTAATTTCATGAAAGGATGAGTGAGAAATTTAAGAAACTTGAGCTAAAACAGGCGTATAGGCAGTTTCTACAGGAACTGTAACAGTCCTACGGGATGACTAAAAGAATCCTAAAAGCTTTCAAAAGAATTCCAAAACATAGACAAAGAAAGACTAAAATATAATGAGACGCAAATGGAGTTTTTAGCCTTTAGAGTATACCATTGAGCATCCCAATAGGCTTCCAACCCTTTCTATAGGAGACCTGTTGAAGATAACAACCATTAACAATCTAACCAAAAATTAGAGATTACTATGCATGACTATCTAATCTTTCAAGATAAATAAAAAGACTAATTGATAACACACTAACATGTAAGAAAACAAAGAAATTACAATAGATTCCTTGAGCCCTCTTAAGTCGGCTTTACCCAAGCAACACAAGGAACCTTTAAAACTCTAATAATATAAGAACCAAGGCATATTTATTGATCAAAATCAGTTGTACATCAAGAGTAAAGCTCTAAGTCTTCAACAAAAAGTTTCCTCAACAAAACTTAACACAATATTCAGATTTCTTCCCCCCTTCCTCCCTACACTAGAGGCCTATTTATACACTTGTAACTTTGACCTCTTCTCTTGGATCAAGGAGGGAATAGGGGAACAACATATCTTGGTCAATCTCCTCTGATTTTTGAACTTTTGTTTGTAAGGAGTGATCACTAGTAAACTAGCATCGCTTTGGAGGTAGGTGGGGGACAAGGTCCCTTTATTCTAGGTAAATTACTTTACTTAAGGGGGTTCAACCTGCTTAATTAATTCCACACGCATCCTTTATCATAGACATTATATCAAAAGATACCATACACATAAAATTTCATCTCAAAAACTATTCATTTAAGCATCATACAAAAGTACCCATGACTACTATTAACCATGGTCAAATAAAAGCAATTATTAGTCATTTCAAGGTCAAAATGTGTCTATGATGGGCCTTTTAGATAGGAAATGTTGAGGCCCATCATCACCCCCCAACTGAAATCTTGCACATACCTGTGCAACAAAACTTTGTTTTTTCTACTCTCAATGCTATTGTTGTTGTCCACTAATTTTTTGCTCACTGCTAGGCTGCTACTCCATATCTTGTTGTTACTTCCCAACATCCTATTGTTGTTTACTATCATGTTTCTCATTGTTTTCCTATCTTATATCCCATTCTACATATATTTTGGTGGACTATTGCTCATGGTACCCCTTGACCTTTACTATATTTTCCCATTCCTCCTCATCCCTTTCCTTGTTGATTTTTTCCATTGGTGCCACGGGAAGAAAGAGAGGAGGGTTCATTCTTAGTCCAATCCGCTTTGTTTTCAATTTCCTTAGTGCCACCTTGTACCAAGTTGTTCTAAGGAGGATAATCTGTAGAGCATTGGGAGATTGGAGTTCTCTAATCTACAGGTTGTGAGGTAAGGACTGCCACCTCTTGTGGAAATCCTTTGCTACCTCTTCCATCTCTCCAGGGGATTATTCCTTCTACTTTCCTTTGTTTCTTTCTGCCATTCTCTTCCATTTTATAATTCAACCTTATATTTTATCAATTCTAGCAGGGTGGCATAAAGAAATTTTTCCATTGGTGTCTTAGTTTTGGAAGTCCCTTCAATTGGCATTGGCTTCTCTTTTGTGGTGGTTGTTTCTCCTTGAGTTGTTTTTCCTTTATATGCTTGCAATTCTTTTGGGATAGGGGAGTCTTTTACTTCCTCAATTTGGATTGTAGTGGAGAGGGGAGAAAACATCTTTGGGTTTCCCTACTTATGACTCTTTCTGATCTTGTAATACCTTCTTCTCCTAGGATTAATAGGTTCAACACTTGTGATTTTCAATGGGCTGACAAAGGGATTTTTTAAAGTTGTCAAAGTAGCATCCACTTCCTTGTCTTCCTCTTCTACCTCTTGCTTCTCGTTTTTCTCCTATCTTGAGGACTTAGGTTTGCTTATATTTTTATCATCCCTCTTTTTTTCTTCTTGACTCATCTATGTTTGTGCCTCCAAGAATGCTTGTTGGTCCATGGTCACAAAATCTTCCCATAGAAATATATGTTTCAGACTTTTTAATCCATTTGATACCATCAACTTGATGATCCCATGGTGGGCCAAGAACTCATGTTTTCCTTTCTTTACCTTGGTGCTCATCTCCTTAAAATATTGAAGGAGAAAATAAGGAAGACTTAAGTTGTTGGTTGGTTATTGGTTGTAGAAATGCCTAAGTTGATGGAGAAGTCTGAAATGATATGCATACACAACACTCATCCCCCCCTCACAAGTGACATATTTGATAATTTGATAGAACACTCATGGCCAAGGGTGAGGGAGGATTTCTCTTTTGATGCCATTTTTATCTTCTTGTGGCTTTTCATTTGGGTGAAAAAAATACTTGTTGGCATTGATAGCCTCTTGCCTTTCTTCCTTATCCCAAGGAAGGCCCATTGGCAGGCTAGATACCTTATTGATAAAGGCTTCATTTACATTGATCACCAGACCTGTCACTTTGTATACATATTCCTATTCTTGGATGTTCTCAAAGTTAAGTGCAAACTCCAAAGCAATTTCATCATCAAAGCCTCTTAGTCTCTCAAAGTATCCTAACTAGTTGTTTCTTTGAAAAAATTCCACAGTTTCTTGATTATCATAAATTCTTGATGGTTCAATTGGTTCCCTCTTATTGAACCCTACTCCCATGGTTTTTGGAAATGGTTACTTAATGATATATAGAAGTCACATGCACAAAGATTTTTTCCAAGGGAAAGGATTTTTGTAAAGAAAATTATGGGCTATACTTTCATGTAGGAGGCAATGCATAGGAAAAGAAAGAAAAATAAAAACTCAACTTTGTTCTTCGGGGAAACTTTAGTGGTTAGAGCCAAGGATTTTTAACAGCAACTACTAATAGATTCAGGACATCAGGGCTGCAAAAATGTATCGAGAGAGAAATCAAGGAGAGAGGTTTTTTCTTAAGGCGCTCTACAGGACTGTGTAAAACAGTTTCTACAAGACTTTGCAGAATATTTTTGACAAGATTGTAGACCATCACCCAAGAAAATTATGCAAACCCAACAAATGATTTCAACCATATCCACATGGTATTCATTAACAAAATTAACAGTAGTCTAAGGTAAACTCAAGGCAATGAGTAATGAGTGATTCTTTATATGAAGGATTTCAACTGAGACCTTCATGTAGCCAACCCTATTTCTCTGGATGAGTGCTTTGCCCATATATCCTGATCTGTTAGCTCACATTCGTGTCTCATTTCGTTGCTAGAAAGTCCCTTGTGTTTTGGAAATAATTTGAAATGGTGACTAAAATGTTAACTTACTCTCACGTATGCCCAAATTTCGGGTTTAACTCTCATCTTATCCCCAGATGTCGATATGATGGTTGTTGTACTCATTAAATCGCACTCCTATGATCTCAAAGTTCAATTGGATGATTCTCCACTTGACTGATGTCTCAGTCTCATTCACCCATGAATCATGCCTCTCCCCTTGACATGACATTCAAGGACATTCTCGTTCTCATCACCCTTTATTGATTTAATATATATTGACCATGAATAATATGCATGTGTTTAACCTTTGTATGTTGAAAAATGAAAGTTTCAGAGAAAGGAAATTAATGTGATTACCTTATGTTACCTTTGTGAGTGCATTGAGTGTTGTATGTTCATTGAAATTGGTTTTGTTGGAGATTTTTTTTTTGTTGCAGGTTGCTAGAATTTTTTTCAGGAACAGGCATCTGGAGATTAGCTATAGGAACAAGTTTCCTATAGAGTTGATATAGTTGTTTTTTTTTCTTTGCTACTCAAATTTTATGAAGACTTCTGTAGTTATTCCTCATTGTATCTTTCTAGTGTTAGTGTAACGATTCCTACAGGATATAGGGGATCCTATAGCATTCGTTTAAGCAATCCAAGGAGTGAGATTTTGTTGGTTCTGGTTGTGTTGATTCCAATAGTGATTATGTTGATGTTGATAGTGATTTTTTATGTAATGGAAACATGGCTTCCATTTATTAGGAATGACCCTGTAGAAATTGATGATATTCTATAGACGATCATGTAGATCATTTTTCTTCGAAAAGAGGGATAAAAAGGAAAATTGGGAATATGGAAAGTGTAAATTAATGAAGTGAAACAAGGATAATTTAAGTATGATAAGATGGAAAGTGTTAGGTATGAAAGATGATGAATGAATTTGCAGAAAACTTTTGAAATGCTTATTTCTTTTAATTGTTTGTAGATGATTGCATTGGTTCATTGTTGTTAATTCTTTGCTTCATGTGCATATGGTTAATGAGATGGAGTTCTTTGATACCTGAAAAACAAAAACATTATTATACCAATTAATTTTTTCTTCTTTTCTCTTTTTTTTCTATTTTTTTCTCAAAACAAAGGTGTCGTTGATGGTTTTCAACAATACCATGCCTCATCAAGACTCTGGGAGGTTTTATTGATGAGGAAATTTCTTTATTTCTCATATCTAAGACCACATCCATGGAGGTTTTCAATCAAAGACATGTCTTAGATAACTGAGTGGGGTTTTCATCTAAGTATTTTGTTCATTTTTTTATTTCTTTTTTTTATTTGGGTGGATTGAGAGCATCTCTGCTATCAATGACATCAAAATTTTGTGCCTTCATTGTTGTTGTAAACTCTTCCCTCGCCATAGGCTTATAGTAGAATTCGAGCCTGAATCCATTCACTAACAAGGGAATTCCTTCTTCATCTATGGTTTTGATCTAGATTGAACCATTATCATGACATATTTCAATTATGTAGGGCCCTAACCACCTACTCATCATCTTTCACTTAAAGTCTTTGAATCTTGAATTGAACAATAGGGCCCAGTCCCCTTCCTTAAAGTTGGCATGCTTGATTTTTTTTGTGATGCCAGTCTTTCCTTTGTAGTTGCACTAATTTGGTGTTGAAGAGTGCCTACATCTTGTACTCATCTAAGGCATTGAGTTGATTCACTATCTCTTGTTGTGTTGATGGTATATCCATATCTAATTCAGATGTTGTTCTCAAAGTATGATACTCAAACTCAATAGGGATCATGGCTTTCTTACCATATACTAACTCAAAGGGTGTAAGCCTTGTGGTAGTCTTCCATGTGATATTGTATGCCCATACTTGATGGCGTGAACCACAAATTTCAACCCACACTCACAGATTTTTTCAATACTTTGTCAGCAGCTAACATTTGGTTGTTGATCTGGCCTCAGATCAACACGAACAGGCATTCAAATTGCATTTTCCTATAGCGCAGAATTGTGCTTTGTCCTAGGTAATTTTGCATGGAAACACCACTGTGTGCGAATTTAATTCTGCGCAGAAGTATTAGTGAGAAATATCAATGAGATTTGTTACAGATCACTTTGTGCATGATCTCAACAAATAATACCAACAGTTCGCAGATAACTCTATGTGTGGAACTCGGTAACAAAAATAGTATATTGCATATACTTAAGAGGTGATTCCAGTGTGCCTTATCGTGACCTGCCTATTCCTGTGAAGACAAATACTCAAGAAATATACTTTTAAACAGAGTTTTAGAAACTGGCTAGAATTAAATGTGCACGGTCTTTCCTGCAAATGTATATATTAAACGCTTCAAGCAACAAGATATTGAATGAAGTCAAAGGAATACACCAATGAATTAACACACAGAGAATTGGAGATCTCAATTAAAACATATCATAATTACATTGGTTATTTAAGTCAAAGGAATACACCAATGAATTAACACACAGAGAATTGGAGATCTCAATTAAAACATATCATAATTACATTGGTTATTTTGGTCACTCATACCTCCAACCTACAACACACAAATCACTCCACACAATTCTCTATCACACTCCTCTATCGCACAACTCTTTGTTTGACCTTTGTCTCACTTGATCCTCTATCTTGCACTTGTTCATTACATAAAATTACAATAATAACTCCCTCGTCCTCTCAGATAGTTCACAATCTAACTAAATCCTGAGTTGCCTTCAACAAATGTCTAAAATAAAGATATGTTGATAATGTTTAGCAACAGATTTAACACCTATCACAACAACTTAACACCTTGCAAATAAACTCAACGAAAATGTCTTCTAGAGACATTATGTAATTATTACAAATTTAAATAGGAAATTAGGGAACCAACTTCCTTGGTAAATGTTCATTGACCCATGTGGTCAATTCTTGATTTTATTGTCAAATGCTCATGCATCAGACTCCCAGGGAAAAAAACAAATGTTCATTAAGTCTTCAAAGTTTACTCCATACTTGGAAATTTTTGTTGCTATCATCCAAGTAGCATCTTTTGTGGGTTGACCCTTCCATTATACTAAGTACTGGAAATATGACTTACCTTTTGTTTTGCTTAACATCTTCTTATCCAATACTGCCTCGATTTCCCTTTGCACTGTTTTGGGTAGTTGTTTCTTCCATCCTATGGTCTGATCTTCATTACTTAGGGTTCATCTGCTGAAACATCATATGTCTCCTTGAAGGGATACAAATCTACAACATTAAACATTGGAGAAATTCCAACACCACTTGGAAGTTCTATTTCATATGCATTAGAAGAAAAATTCCTTAAAATTTTACACGGTCCAATCCTTTTAAGCTTTAATTTGTTATAAGTCCCTATAGGAAACCTTTCTTTCCTCAAATATACCATGACCAAGTCACCAAACTCAAAATTCATTGGTATTCTCTTCATGTAGACTCTCTGCTTATACTTGTGGCTACTCTTGCAATTTCGGTTTGACCCTTTCCTGCAACTCTTTCATACTCACCACAAAATCCTCACCATCAACACTTCTTAATTCCTGCTTTCCCAAACTCCTCAACTCATACACTCCCCAAGGATGCATTCCATACAAAATATGGAATGGAATCATCCTTTGCTTCTATTTGGTGAGTCATTATATGCAAACTCAACTTGAGCAAGCATCTGATCCCATTTCTTAGGATTCTCATTCACAAGGATTCTCAAAATATTTCCTTGACTTCTATTTACTACCTTTGTTTTCCTATCAGTTTGTGGGTGATAGGCTGAGCTAAAAATGATATTAGTACCAAGCTTCTTCCATAAGGTTATCCAAAAGTTTCCCACAAATCTAGTGTATTTGTTAGAAACTATACTTTTGGGTAAACCATGCAACATTACAACCTCTTTAAAGAACAAATTTGCAACATTTGTTGCATCACTAGTCATGGTACAAGCAATGAAATGAGCCATTTTTTAAAATCTATCTACCACAACATAGATAGAATCATTACCTCTCTATGTATCCCAACACAAATTCCATACTCACTACATCACATGGCCTGCTTGGAATGGGTAGTGGTTGATACAACCATGTATTTTGACTTCTCCCTTTAGCATGCTGGCAAATTTTGTATCTTTCCACAAACTTCTTCACTTGATTTTGCATACTAGGCCAAAAATAAAAACCATTTACCTAAGTAAAAGTTTTATCCTGGCCAAAATGTCCTGGTAGTCCTCCACTGTGCTTTTCTTTGATCAAATTCTCCCTCATTGAACAATTTGGTATGCACAATTTATTATTCTTGAACAACAATCCCTCTTGTACCATGTAGTCCAACCATTGGCTTCTATTCCTGGAAACTAGATTTTCACAAGCTGCATAGGCATCTTTAAAATCTGCATCATCTCGATACATTTCTTTTAAACCATCAAATCCTAAAGTGTTGACTAGAATTTATTGCAAAACCAAATTAATTATACTTAATGCATCAACAACTTTTTTTGCTTTCCCACTAGTGTACTTAATTACAAATGTAAAATTCTGCAGAAATTCAACCCAATTAGTATGTCTTTGATTCAATTTTGGTTGACTACTTATAAACTATAATGCATGATTGTCAATGTAAAGAACAAACTCTTTGTGAATAAAGTAATGTCTCCATTTCTTCAGTGCTTGCACAATTGCATAAAACTCCTTATCATGAGAAGAATATGTTTTATTTTCCTCATTCAGCTTCTCAATAAGATATGCAATTGGTCTTTGCTCATGGCTTAGGACAGCTCCTATTACAGTCCCATTGGCATTAGTCTCAACCTAGAAGAACTTGTCAAAATTTGGTAAATCTAACACGGGTTGTTCAGTGATATTTTTCTTCAAAACCTAAAGATTTTGATCAACTGCTTTTGTCCACTTAAATAGATGTTTGTTCTCTTTGATGGTCTCAACAATTCAGGCGCAAATCTGGCTGAAATTTCTAATAAATTTCCTATAAAAACTCTATATTCCATGGAAACTTCTTACCTCAAATGCATTTATGGGAGTAGGCCAATTCACTATGGCTCAAACCTTTATAGGATCCATCTTCAATCCTCCTTCAGATATTACAAATCCAAAATATACCAGCTGATCCTTCATAAAGTTGCACTTCTTCAAATTGATTAGCAATTTATGTTTTTCCAAAGTACTCAAAACCATTCTAACGTGTTTAAGATGCTCCTCTCTTGTTTGGATATATATCAATATACATCTAAATACACTATCACAAATTTCCCAATAAATTATTTCAAAACCTCATTCATTAACCTCATAAATGTGCTTGGAGCATTTGTGAGCCCAAAAGGCATCACCAACCATTCATATAGTCCATTATTAGTTTTGAAAGTTGTTTTCCATTCATCTCCTTCCCTGATCCTTTTTTTATGATATCCACTCTTTAGATCAATCTTTGAGAAATACTTAGCACCACTTAAGCAATCTATCAAGTCATCAATACGAGGTAATGGAAATCTATACCTTATGGTAATATTGTTGATTGCTCTGGAGTCGGTGCACATGCACCATCCTCCATCCTTCTTTGGGCTGAGTAATGTTGGTACAACACATGGACTCAAAATCTCCTTCACCAATCATTTATCTAAAATTTCTTGTACCTTCCTTTTAATCTCTTCATTCTCTTGTGGGGTCATTCTATATGTTGCTTTATTAGGAAAACTTGTTCCCGGAATTAAGTCAATATAATGGATAATACTTCTTATAGGGGGTAATACATTTGGCAAATCATCAAATATAATATAAGCAAACTCATCCAACATAGATTTAACTTCTACAAGCAAATCATCTAAATGTGTACTTGTAAGTATTACCTAGGGTTTACCAATCAAAGAAAAATGTACCTCCTCTTTCTTGAATTTTTGCAGCAATTCCTTCCCACTTATCGGCAATACACTTGGACTAGCTTCTTCCTTAGTTGTCTCATCCTTCAAAGGTAACAACACATGCTTGTTCCCATCCTTTTCAAGAAAATAATTGTTCCTCCTACCATCATGAATGGATTTATTTTCATACTTCAATGGCCTTCCCAACAAATTATGGCAGACATTGATGGACATTATATCACATAACACCTTATCCTCGTAGCTACCAATCTGAAATTCCACTCTATATTGTTCATTCATCAAAATCCGATGTCCCTTATACAACTAGGACACTCTGTAGGGAGTGGCGTGTACTAGCCTCTGCAATACCAACTTCTCTACCATCTCAATGGAAACCAAATTATTTGTGCTACCAATATGAATGACAATTTTACAACACAAACCTCCTGACTTACATTTGAACAATTTTTTCCTTTGAGTTGGTTCGTGAACCTCCTTTTCTGGCTTAACCAAAACTCTCTTCAATAACAATAATTCCCCTTCCTCTGGAATTTCTTCTTTTTCTACTGCATTCACATCTTCTTCCTTTGCTTCTGCAACATGTGCATTCCTCTTATTTGTTTCCTTGTTCTCTGGACAGTCCCATGACATGTGTCCTATTTTACCACATGTATAACATCTCATTTCTCTACCTCTTCCTTATCCTCTTGAGAAAAATATTCTACCTCTTGATTCTCCTCCTCTTGGTGACTGGTTGCTTGAAATTCATGCCTCTTCTTTTTAAAGTTGAAATCTTCCTCCATTAGATTTTCCTTTACCTCTTGTTGGACTCATTCCTTTGTTTCTCTGTCTTTACTTTCTAGCCAGCTTATCTCTACCTTCAAAGCTGCTTGGTATGCATCTTCAACAGTTTTCAGGGATAAAAGGTTGATTTCATATTGAATTTCATATCTCAACCCATTTGTGTATCTAGCAACTTTCTCAACATCTTCCTCAATGTAAGAAGCTCTAATGTTCAACCTATAGAATTCCTCTTTGTATTCTCTTACTGTGATAGTTTTTTGTTTGAGGTTTTACAATTGTCTAAACAAATTCAACTGATAATCCTTAGACATGAACTTACATTTAAATTTGGCCACCATTTCATCCCAACTCCTGATCTTAGTTTTTCCCTTTCTCCTTATGTCTGCCTGCAACTCATCCCACCATAGAGGTTCATGTCATTTTAGCCTAGTCATTGCATGCTTCACCTTCTTCTCCTCATCGACCTCTTCATAATCAAAAAACAAATTCCATGGCATTTATCCAATCAAGTAATTCATCAACAAAATTACCTTCATACATGGGCACTTCCATCTTAGGCATGGATCCCACCTTTGTGACAAATATTACTATTTGTTCCTCTGTTGTTTCTCCTCTTGGAGCTCCTTTTGTTTCCTCATCAGATATTGTATCTTCACTCTCATTGACATCTCCTATGTCAGGTTCTCTCCTTCAAGCTATCTCCATGGCATCCATCCTTTCCTGGATGCACCTCAGCTCGTAGCGTAACTCATCAGTTACCACATTCCCATCTCTGCCTCCTTGACTAGGTGGCATGATTCCTTAGATACAATACCGCTCTGATACCAAAAATGATGGCATGAACCACCAATTTAACCCACGGTCACAATTTTTTTCAATACTCTGTCAATAGCTAACATTTAGTTGTTGATATAGCCTCGGATTAACACGAACAGGTGTTCAAATTGGCTTTTTCCTATAGCGCGGAATTACACTTTGTCCTAGGTAATTTTGTGTGGAATTTCACTTTGTCCTAGGTAATTATGCACATAAACACCACTGTGTGTGGATATACCTATGCATGGAAGTATTCGTGATCAATATCGATGATATCTGTCGCATATCACTTTGTGCACGATCTCAGCAAATAATACAAATGGTTCACAAATAACTCTGCACGTGGAACTCAATAACAAAACCGATATGTCGCAGATCCTTAAGAGGTGATTCCACTGTGCCTTATCATGACTGTGTATTCGTTCAAAGACAAATACTCATGAAATATACTTTTAAACAGAGTTTTAGAACTTAGCTGGAATTAAATGTTCATGGTCTTTCCTATAAATGTATGTATTAGAATCTCCAAGTGACAAGATATTGAATGAAGTCAAAGGCATACACCAACAAATAAACACACAGAATTGGATATCTCAATTAAAACATATCAGAATTACACTGGTTCTTTTGGTCGCTCAAACCTGCAATCTACAACACACAAATTACTCCACACAGTTCTCTATCACACTCTTATATCGCACAACTCTTTGTCCAATATTTGTCTCACTTGATCCTCTATCTCACACTTAATCATTACAAAAAATTACAATAATAACTCCCTCATCCTCTCGAATAGTTCACAATCTAACTAAATCCCAAGTTTCCTTCAACAAATGTCTAAACTAAAGATCTATTCCTAATGTTTAGCAACAAATTTAACATCTATCACAACAACTTAACACCTAACAAACAAACTCAACGAAAATGTTTTCTAGAGACATTTCGTAATTATTATAAATTTAAATAAGAAATTAGGGAACCAACTCCCTTGGTAAATGTTCATTGACCCATCAATTCTCGAATTTACTGTCAGATGATCTTGCATCAATACTGCTTCTGTGAGTTTCTTTGACCAATTCTTCTTGTTCATTCTCACTATCTTGGTGAGGATATTTTCCAATTCTTTGTTGGTTACATTAGCTTGTCCATTTGTTTGTGGATGGTAGGGTGTTGATTTTATGTGACGAATGTGGCGTTGCTACATAATTTGTTCAATGAGCCTGGATGTAAGATGATCTCCTTGGTCTATGACTATCTCTCTC
>JZKD02S1679235.1:624092-642432 GCA_000966675.3 Picea glauca
TGGCTCATGAAAGGTAAAGATGAATTGTGATTCTATCTACTGGAACAACTACACAAACAACAATTAACACTCTGAATACTTTTAAAAGGAAACTTAATCAAGCTTAAAAGAATTACTAGGCAAGGTAAAACACTCCATTATAAGTGCATGTATGGTGAGAGATGTAGGTCTTGATTGTGCCTGTGTTTGCAAGGTGTAATCTAATCAATTCTAGAAAGAAAGCTAAGTGTAGTGGAGTGCTCCATTACAGCCTCATGTATGGTGAAAGATGGAGATACAACTTGTCCTTAGATTTGCAGAATGAAAACAAACACTACAACATTTAGTCTAGACAAAACAATAAAGCATTTAAATCAAATGATTATTCTCACATACTCACACAAAGATGTCAAATCATTACTCGAAGATCGCTACACTCAGACATCTCACATTACACACACAATTCTCACTTACTCAAAATTACCACGCATCCATGTGACCTGCTATTAAATGTATCACTAAAACATGACATGGATGAAATTAAATGCTATAATCAAACATAAAATTACTCTGTCCACACACACATAAAACCATAATCATATTCACAATTAATTACAAAGAGACTTACCTTGATTGGGTCGGTGGGCCCTTGTTGTACCAACAAGGCATCTCTTAAGGAAAACTTATGGTATAGAATATGTAAATGCACACATGTAATCCATTAACTAAAATTATATCATTACTCCAGAAAAATGAAGGTACAATCCACAGTATTTCGAGAACCAATCTTACAGCATAACAATGCTTAATTCTATCTCTGTATATCTATCCTCTACAAGGCTCTCTCTTTAAAGAGAAGCAGTTGTTACAATCCAAGTTTGAAGATAACATCAAATACTTGCATAATTATTACAATTGGATGATACATCAAATTTTAAGGGAACGATTTCATCCTCATGACACGAAGTGCATGAGTGATGAAATGTATCATGGTCACCAATGAACAAAGAATGTTCGAACCAACAAATGCTTTAGAGCCATTGAGAACAATCTCATTCAAACAACCAAGCCTGGAAATTCGAAACGGGTATCAAACATGCACAGTTGCATAACTTGGTACCAGACACACACAGTAATACAAGTTGGTATCAGACGAGCGTAACAATTGGTACCATATGAACTCAGCAATAGGTATTGGACGATCTTAGCAACGAGTACTGGACAATCTCAGCAACGAGTACCGGATGATTTTAGCAATAGGAACTGTTGTCATGAAGTCTGTTTGAACCATTCAAAGTAATTAGAAAGTTTTAAACATCAAATATTCAATCCTAATTATTAATAAATCACCATGAATTATGATTAAACATCAGTTAACTCATATGTACGCAATAATTGTTAAAGGATATGTCTGATGAGGAAAATAGGCAGAGAGTGCATAGGTATTAGGAAAAAATTGGTCAGGATATGGGCAAGATAAGGCAATTGGAGGTGACAAAAAGGAGGCTCAACATAGCCTTGGACAACAAGCAAGCTAAATATCAATCTCCCATGATTGAAGTGGAAGGTAAGATTGAAAACCAACTCATAACAAATTTAATTGATTTTGGATCTAGCCATAGTTACATAAATGCTAACATTGTTGAAAGATTTCACTTGCAAAGGAGTAAGCATAAGAAATCTTAGTTAGTTCAGCTAGCCACAGGAGCTAAGAGAAAGATCAATGAGATTTTTAAATATTGTTCGATAAACATGAATGGACTCAACACAAAGGTAAATGTAAACATCATAAAATTGGGTTCATATGATTTTCTAATTGGCATGGATTGGTTGGAAAAACACCATGTTGCCCTAGATTGTTACAACAAGAGAATTACATTTCTTGATGAAGAAGGGCAGGAAGGCAAGATTCAAGGCATTCCAAGAGTTGTAATTGTTAGAGAGATTTGACCTATGAAGTTGAAGAAGAGTTTCAGGAAGGGATGTCATATTTTTGCAGTCCATGTGGAAGAGGCAACCAAAGATAAAGTGGCAGGCATTGAAAACCATCCAATATTAAGCGATTTTGAATATGTTTTTAGAGAAATCTTGGGATTGCCATCGAAGAGAGACATTGATTTCTCTATTGACTTGGTGCCAGGAGCAGCCCCAGTGTCCAAGACACTTTACAGAATGGGCACACTAGAGTTGAAAGAATTGCAGATGTAGCTTGAATAATTGTTAAAGAAGGGGGTCTATACACCCAAGTGTGTCACCTTGGGGAGCCCTAGTTCTTTTTGTAAAGAAGAAAGATGGAACCTTAACATTGTGTATTGATTTAGAGCAATTGAACAAAGTCACCATAAAGAAAAAAATCCTTTTCCAAGAATTGATGATTTGTTTTATCAATTGAAAGGTACAAGAATATTTTCCAAGATTTAATTGAGATTGGGATATCATCAAGTGAGGATAAAGGAAGAAGACATCAGCAAGACATCATTCAGAACAAGATATGGGAATTATGAATTCATGGTAGTGCCATTTGGACTATCAAATTTCCCCAACAGTTTTTATGTGCCTAGTGATTGTAGTGTTCACGGAGTACCTGGAGAAGTTTGTAATTATGTTCCTAGATGATATGATCGTCTACTCTAAGTTAGAAGAGGAACATGAAAAACATTTAAGAATGGTGTTGCAAGTTCTAAGAGAGCATAAATTGTATGCTAAGCTAAATAAGTGCATATTTTACCAAAAGAATATTCACTACTTGGGGCATATCATTTCAGCGGAGGGGATAGAAATTGATCCTAAGAAGACAGAGGCCATTAGAGGATGGCCAACGCCAAGAAATGTGACATAGGTCAGCTCATTCATGGGTCTTTCCGGTTATTATCGAACATTCATCAAATGATTCTCAAAGATTGCAAGTCCAATCACTTATTTGAAAAACAAGGGAGTGAAGTTTGAATTGACTTCCAAGTGTGAAGAAATATTTCAGCACCTGAAAGACATATTGACAAGTGCACCAATCTTGAAGATTGTAGATCTAGATGAATATTTTATTGTGTGCATTGATGCATGCAAGGAAGGGCTCAATGGAGTTCTCGGTCAAAAGGGTCATGGTGTATTCTTTGAGTCCAGAAAATTAAAAGAGCACGAGAAGAATTATGCTACCCACAATCTAGAGTTAGCGGCAATTGTACATGCATTAAAAATGTGGAGACATTACCTCATGGGTAATAAATTTGAGCTAAGGATAGACCATTGTGGTCTGAAGCATTTGTTTGGCTAGCTAACACTATATGCCAGACAAACTAGATGGTTGGAATTTCTTAGTGAGTACGACTTTGAAATTAAGCCTATAAAAGGCAAGGAGAATCAAGTGGTTGATGCACTCAGCAAGAGAGCTCATGAAGTGCATGTTGCATCCATTAGCATGTACAAGATTGATCTGAAAGATAAAATTATTGTAGCAGAAAATTCGGATCAGTAATATATAAAAATAAAAGAGATATTACAAAAAGGTAATTTTTCAGTAGAAGTTTAATTTTTTTGAGTTGAAAGAAGATGGAGTTCTCACATACAAAGGCAAGGTATATGTGTCAAATTCCAATGAACTGAAAAATGCAGTTATGAAGGAAATGCATAATGCACCGTATGTTGGACACCCAGGTTATCAGAAGAAAATTGCAGCTGTGAGAAGCCAATATTTTTGGTTGGGAATGAAGAAAGAAGTGGCTAATTACATAGCCAAATGTCTAGAATGCCAGAAAATGAAGACCGAGCATAGGCATCCAGCAGGGTTGTTGCAGCCATTTCCCATTCCAAAATGGAAGTGGGAAGTTGTCATGGTTGATTTTATTACAAAGCTTCCTAGAACAGTGAAGCAACATGATTCCATCATGATTGTGGTGGATAAATTAACTAAGGTATCACATTTTATTCTGGTGAAGACAACACACAAGGCAACAAATATTGCATAAATCTACATGAAAGAAATTGCCATGCTACACGGAGTGCCTAAGGCAATAGTTTCATATAGAGATTCAAAGTTTACTTCCAATTTTTGGAAGGGTTTCTTCGAAGGCTTTGGGACAAATCTAAATCTTTGTACAACGTATCACCCAGGGTCAGATGGGAAAACAGAGAGGACTAATAGAATCATTGAGGATATGCTTAGAATGTATGTGATGGACCAACCATCCAAGTGGGAAGATTATATTCATTTAGTTGAATTCTCATACAATAATGGGTATCAGGCCTCATTGAAAATGATTCCATTTGAAGAATTGTATGGTAAAAAATGTAACACACTAATCAGTTGGGATAATCCAACTCATTAGGCCCTCAAAATGGCCCTGAAAGTTAAAAACTGCTAAAAATAGTAAATTGCAAAAATTGTGAGAAAGTTGTTTTAAGCGTGTTGGAAAAGGTGGGTGGCCACCGATATCCACCTGGATCAGCAGCACAAGGAACTTTAAAAACTCTAGTAAGATAATAACAAAGGCATCTTTATTGATCAAAATCAATTGTACATCAAGAGCAGAACTCCAAGTCTTTAGCAAAGAGCTTCCTCAACAAAACTTAACACAATATTCAGATTTCTTCCTCCCTGCACTAGAGGCCTATTTATACTTGGAACTTAGACCTCTTCCCTTGGATCAAGGAGGGAATAGGGGAACAACATATCTTGTTCAATCTCCTCTAATTTGCAAACTTATGTTTGCAGAGAGTGAATATTAGTAAAATGACAGTGCATTGGAGGTAGGTGGGGGACAAGGTTCCTTGATTCTTGGGATCCTCCTTTCCTTAAGGGGGTTCGAATTGCTTGATTAATGATACACACATACTTTACCATAGACATTAGAAAAAAAAAGATACCATACACATAAAATTTCATCTCAAAAAAATTATTTTAAGCAACATACAAAAGTACCCATGACTATTATTAAACATGGTCAAATAAAATTAATTATTAGTCATATCAAGGTAAAAATGTGTCTATCATGGGCCTTCTAGATAGGCAATGTCGAGGCCCATCAAAGAGCAGTGAGAGGTGTTGCAATTTTGCCATAATTTTGAACAAAATTGCGATAATAGCCCATTAAACCCATAAAACCACGTAAGCTCTTAAGAGTTTTAGGGTGAGGCCAATCCTTCATAGATTCAATTTTCTTAGGATCCACCCGTACACCATCCTTGGTGAAAATATGACCCGGGTACTCCACCTCTGATGCTCCAAAGGAAAATTTAGAATATTTGAGGAAAATTTTGTGTTGATAGAGTAGACAAAGAACTTGATCCACATGGGTGAGATGGGATTTCCAAGTTTTATTATAGATGATAACATCATCAAAGAAAACTAAGAAAAAATGATGGAGGAAAGGATGGAAGACATGATTCACGAGACTTTGGAAAGTAGAGGGAGAATTGCACAGGCCAAAGGTCATTACCAAGAACTCATAGTGACCCTCATCAGTTCTAAATGCAGTCTTGGGAATGTATTCCTCTTTCATACTTATCTGGTGGTAGCCAAAATGGATATCAAGTTTAGTAAAGTACTGAGCACCGCTCAATTCTCCCAACAAATCATCAATGATAGGAATGGGAAATTTGTCTTTGATGGTGAGTTTGTTTAGGGCGTGAAAGTCTAGACACATGCACCAAGTGCCTTCTTTCTCGAGTACCATGACCACATGAGAAGAATAGGGGTTGATACTAGGATGGATAACACATGCGTCAAGCAATTCTTGAAAATTTTTCTCAATTTCATTCTTTTGGGCAAAGGGATGATGATAAGGGTGAAAATTGGGAGAAAGACTGCCTAAGACTAGAGGAATGGAATGATCATCAACACCACAGGAAAGGGGAAGTCCATGGGGAGTGGTAAATATAGCTTGGTGTTGGGAGAGTATATATTGAAGGTCGAGATACACATAGGGTGTCTCAACTGCTTGAATGGAATGGAGTTGGGAAATAATGCCCGAATGACCTTTTTTTAAGAGTTTTTCCATTCGATGGGATCTGGTCATATCAAGGGATCATGTTGTGATGCCTTGGAACTTATATTGTTGTCCCTCCTATTGGAATTACATGGTTAATTCATGAAAATCCATGAGGATGGGGCCAAGAGTGTGTAACCTTTATGCATGGAACACAATGTCAGAACCTCCCATGTCAATAGCAAATATATGAGATTTCAGGTGGTACTAACCAATTGGGAGGCACACATTTTCATAACTCCCCCCACATTTCATGGAACCACCATTGGAAATTATGATTTGAAAATTGTTCACTGCACGGATATAGCAATTGGTTTCTTGGAAAATGAAACGATGAATAAATTATAGGTGTTTCCATTATCTATTAGGATGATGACCTTATGATGCTTAATGTAGCTAATTAACTTGAGGGTTTGGGAAGTAGAGAAGTGAGTGAGGGCATTCAATGAAATGACCAATTCTACTTATGGTGGTTCAGAGGGCAGAGTAAGATCAATTGGCTCAGGTAGCTCTACCATAAGGGAAACCTCTACCTCTTCATCAAAAACATCTTCAGAGATGGTCATAAACAGATTATGTTCCTTACACTTGTGCCCCATAAAATATTTGTCATCACAATTATAGCAAAGGCCGTTGAGTCAACGTTTTATCCATTTATGCCCGAGTCAATTTATGGATCTTGAGTGGAGTGGTAGGAGGGGCGAGACTTGCATATTTCATGCGAGGAATAAAGGAGGGTTTTCTGGTTTGGAAAGAGACAACCCGTTGTACTTCCTCAACTCATTTAGCAGCTTCCACCCAAGTCTGGGGGTGAGCCATTAGGACGTGGGTGTGAATTTCATCCTTTGTGCCACTAATAAAGCATTCCCAAAAAGAGGAATCTGGCATGCCTTTCATTTGGAAATCCAATGCTCAAAGGAAGCTACAAAGTATTCCATTGTGCCAGATTGTTTCAACTTGGTCAAACGACCTAAATGGTGGGTGTCGGTGTCAAAGTGTTCATAAAGCTCTGCAACAATTTGTGTCCAAACCACATACTCTTGGCATGAATTTTTTCACCATTGCCAGCGTTCAGGATCTAGATAGAGAACACCATAACGGAGTTTGGCCAACTCATCAGTAAATGTCATGCAAAGAGAAATAGTGTTGCATTTGAGTGACCCAACCCATGGGATCCAAGCCATTAAATTTTCTCACCTCCACTCTAGGAAGACGCAGGTCACGCTAAAAGTGGTTGGAATGAAAGGACGTGGAATGGGAGGATTCAATGCCCTCTAGATTATAAGGTGGTGCAGAAGAGAAATAATCTTAGACTTGCTTAAACAATGCGGTCAAGTTGTTAATTGCTTCTTGGTATTGTTGATACATTGTGGTCAAGTGGTTCACTATTGTTGGAAGTGCTTCTAGTGGGTGAGCCAGGAATTTATGCTGGAGCAATGTTGGAAGTAATGTCAAAGATATCTTTCTTGGTTTTCTCATTGACTTTGTCCAAAGCAGTGATGTGATTATCCACATATTGGTTGCAGGTGTGAGCCATTGCAGAGGGAGAGGGGCAAGTGGGTCTGCACAAAAATGGCTTATTGGTGAAAAGTACCACAATGATCAGTGTAAAGAGAGGAAGTCAATGGGATAGGTTCCAAATAACAGTGCAGGGAAGGGCGTGTAGGTCCATAGGAAAAAGAAAACGGATGAGTGATAGGTACCACAATGATCAAGGTGAAGAGGGGAATCCAATGAGATAGGTCCCAAATAAGGGTGTCAGGAAGGGGGTCGGGTCCACAGAAAAAAAAGGCTTAAAAATGATAGGTGCCACGATGATCAGGGCGAAGAGACGAATCTAATGCCATAGGTCCTAAATAAGGGTGTCGGAGGGACCACTATACTCGTTTTTTTTAGTTCTACAAAGTTATACTTCATCCTGAAGAATAATGCAATGATAAATTGCCCAAATCATTCATAGGAAAATTTATGTAAGAATTTCGCAACCAGAATGCGGGAGGTAGGGTTGTGCGGCAATAGATCTCGTCTGTTCCTTTATTGTTTTGTTTCTTTCCTAAGGGTTAGGGTTTTAAGGGTTCTTACAGACATGGCTTTTCCCTGTGTTATAGCTCTCTGGTATACATGTGAGGTCGAATAGTAGTACTCAGCCTAATATCTCATGGCACCAACTAAGGAAGCTCGACCGTACCCTTAGTCATACTACCCGATTACCTAGGTACTAGAGAGTATCTTCCCGAGTGTTGTTCTTGGTGTCACTATAGCAGTCAGGGGATCGATCGACTGATCTAGAGTTGGTTTCAGGAGACCTAGGGGACTCCCGATATACCTGACGGTACATGGGAGAGATGGATGTGTACAGATTATGTATAATGCGGTATTAATCGAAGGGGTACCAACAGGGGTGATAGAGGTTTCCAACAACGCGAAACATTTGTTTCAAGTAACCCCCTGAAACCGTCTATATTCCTTGCGTGTAGTATTCCCCAGCTGCAGGTTTACCCATTGAATGACGGATCTCTATGCTTTAAGGACGTCAGCAATACACGTCTCTACCCTGGAAAAAAAATCCCACAATTTTCATAGAGGAAAGTGCTTTGATACCACCTGTTAGGTACCATATTTATTATAATAAGCAAAAAACAGAAATTTTGCAGCAAATACCAGCAAAACAACAAAATGTAGAGAACCACAAAACCAAAATAATACCTTTATTGATAGAAAGCAATGTTCGCTTGCCTCTTCGAAGGGGTAACCTCCAACAGAGCAACGCTCTATTACAATAATTCCCAAGACAAGACTTTCTCATGCCACCTACTCTTATTTATACTAATTCTATCTTTTGAAGAACATTCTAGAGGAAGATCTTTCTAGAAGCGGAAGATTCTATTAAGTCTTCTTACATTAGACTTGTTCACATTATTAAATATGCCTTATTAACTAATGTCGGCCTTTATTACATGGAAAATATATTATTCTACCTAAGTGAGGGGTTAGGGAGGTTATGTCCCTAAGAATCAATGGTCTCCCGAGACACTGGGTAATCATTTAACGAATAGCTTTAAAAACTTAGAGGTTTATTTGTAGTTCATTTTTTATCTAAATAAGTTTATTAAAATGTCTAAGCTAGATCAAAATTTAATCAAAGAGTTCAAAAGGCACCAAAGGTAATAAATAAAAGAAATCAAACCATAAAATTCAAAAAATGTTTTTAAGGGACCCATTATCTTTATTCAACAATATTCAATAATGAGGGGTTGTTGTATCATCCACAACACTTGTAAACTAACCAATCAGGCCATGATTGACAAGAGCTAAAGCTTTCTTCCTAGATGAAAAAGGAGGAAGCGAAACTTTAGGCATCTCATCCAACTTCTTAACAAAATTAGAAGGTCATGGCTTCAAATTTTTTACTAAGATGACAACCATTGCTTGAAAAGCTTAAGCATCCTCCTCTAGAGGGGGTTGTCCCTCCCCCCCAACACCATCGTTCATTCCCCTCAAACCAAGACCTAGGGTTTCCAAAACTCAATGCACCAAAGCTCTTGTATTCACTGCTCCATGATTATATTAATACTAGTATCGATTCTTATTATTTCAATAAGCTATGTATCATCTCTCATGGATTTGAGACTTCAACGATTACACCTGATGAGACGTGTCATAAATTTTACCAACTACTTTTTCATCTTTGAGGGGTGATTCTCATTTAGGATCCCCTCTAAACCATAAATTCATACAAATGATCATGGAATATGGGAAAACCTAATGATCTCTTAGGCATCATTACATGTCCACAAATGACCTTCAAGTTCCCAAGCCCCTTGGTTAGTCATTTCATCATCTTCCTCGTTCAAGTGCCTTTTAAATTAAAGAAATGATATTGCTATGAAATTGTTTAGTAGAAGAAGTGCCATTGGGTGGATATTAGCTAGTCTAGGGAAGTTGACAATATGCACATATTTGAGAGCCTGAACAATGATCACTGAGTCCTTGATAACAATCATTTGTCCTCGATTTAGAACTTAAAGGAATTTGAGGCCTCAAAAGACTATTAAGACTTATGCTTGGTTATTTATAGATTAACCCTCACCCCAAACAAACATAAAAAAATTATTTCTTTTGAAGACTAAAATGATATCTCACCCCAAACAAACCTAAATTTTTTATTTCCTTTGAAGACTAGAATGATATGCCACCTCCTACCCTTATGTATACATGATATGTTACTAATATAACATTAATGAATTTTTAAGTTAAACATTGTTATTAATTTGAAGTTACTTTTCAATGGTACACAACCAAAATTTTAACTTGTAATTATATCTAAACCTTTTGGTTAAGGTTTTTAAATATAAGAATTAAAGTTTAAAGAGAAGCCAAATGATATCACACAAAAATTTAACTAACCTTTTGGTTTTTAAACTTAAGAATTAAAGTTTAAAGAGAAGCCAAATGATATCACGATTGACATTAGGATGAGAAGGGGCTTTGTAACAATGCTAACCTTTTGGTTTTTAAACTTAAGAATTAAAGTTTAAAGAGAAGCCAAATGATATCACGATTAACATTAGGATGAGAAGAGGCTTTGAAACAAAGTGTGATTAGCATGAAACCACTCAAGTTTTAATCATAAGTACTAGTAAATATATATTTTTTCATAACCAATAAATAAATACTCAACCTTATTTTGCATCTCTACATAATGAATAAATTATGGATGTTAATCAAACATTAAGGGAACAAGTCGAATCCATGGTGAGCAAACCAAATCCATAAAAAGTGAAGAAATAATCAAATAAATAGAGTCCCCAAGAGGTGGACAAACAAACAACGATGAAAGTATAATTAATGAGATGGAATTCGGGGGGTTTAAAATGTTTTGTTTCAATTATTATATGTTAAAATGTTATGACCTAAGGCATACATATGTTTCTTAAAATCAAATCATATTATTGTATATTCTGCTCATTTTCCCCTTTTATATGTTGGTGTTATCCTCATATTGTAATGTTACATATGAAATGAAATGCTATCATTATGCATTACAATATGAAATGAAATGTTATCAATATTTTCTATATATATATATATATATATATATAATTATATTAAATTAGAAAATATTAATTAATAAATTATCATTAATAATTTTTAATAAAAAAATACTTTTTAATAATCAAATAATTTATATGAATTAAGAAATAATTACTAATAGGAGTGGTAGAAGGGGTGGAGTTTCCATGAATCTATAAAAATTTCAATGATTTCCTATGCTTGGGGCTTCAATAATCTATCAAGCAATTTGGTAGAAGCATACGTTCTCTTATGTGGTTTATCACTAGCCAAGGAAGCAAATGATAGATCTCTCTCAACTTTTTGGGATTCGATGATCATAATCAAAACAATGATTGACAAATCCACCCGAACAGGATACAAATTGAAAAATATTATTGCTAGAATCAAGCTAAAAGCTAGTTTTTTCACCAAAGTCTCTTTCTTCCACATCAAGCGAGACTTAAACGAGGAGGAAGATTATTGGGCCAAATGAGCGACTAACCTTACCCTTGCATCTTGGTTAAAAATGGGGGTCATGACTTTATGATTATCCCCTAAATACCTTGCATTAGCGGGTTTCATTGGCATTTATTATTGGCATGAGGCATCTCTACCTATGCAATGGTGAGTCCTTGGGATGGGTGTCTCGAGGATACACATCATCTTCTATAGCATTTGAAAGGATTCTTGGTTTGGAGCAATTCAATGCATTTATGCGGTGTGGTACAAGCATGGCGGGATGATGCCAGGGCCAAGGTATGAAATATGGTGTATTTCAGGCATGTTCAATTGTGTGCCTAGACCTCTAGTAAGTGTTGTTGTCTGTCTTGGACGGTTTATTGGTGCTCATATTCTCTAGATTATTTTTATTCATTCAGTAGCCCTATCAAAGAGCAAGGCATCGGGGTTTCTAAGTCTCCCTTGTTATGCTTTCTTAGCTTATTCTAGTTTCATATTTTCATGTTTTTCCTTTTCCTCTAGTAATCTCCCCTTAAAAGAATTTGGAGAGGTACAACTATATAATTGTTGGAATCTAAGTATCGATTTGGCTATTTGATTTGGGGAAGACTGCATGCAATCAATGGTGGAGGTGGGAGTTTGTCCTTTGGGGAAATTTAAGTTTTCCTTCAAAAGTGTTTCATTTAAAAGATAGGTCTTTCTAGATATAGGTTCTTTGCATACTTTTTTAGAACCTAAATCTAGTTGTTTGGGAAGACATATTCATAGAGTGACAGTGGTCAAGAACTGGACTGTTAAGGGTGTAAGGGAGCATCCTTTTACTAAAACTCTGTGCTTTGAATCTATATGCAATATTGGGATTTTCTCTTTGTCCTCGACATCTTAGGAAGGGACTCTATATTACATGCATGGTGGATGTCTCATCAATCGACATTTCAAATCCATAATTCTAGAAGCTCAACACTTTTGTTAATGTTCTCTTTGTTGATTTGAACATAAAATTTGGTTTTCCTTTTGTTCTTCCTTTTCGGATATGTTGTGCAGGTCTGACCAATATGGAAAATAGAGATGTGTAGGAGTTTCAAAGAGTCATGAGATACCATGAAGACATCATTAAAGCAAATAGAATCATTATTATGTCAATGTCCTCAAAATTCATAGAGAATGAGCATGCATGCATCAACCAAAGTGCCAACATTATGAGCATTTTAGTGCATCAAAGGCAAAGAATTGATTCCCTCAAAGTAGAGTGCAACAAGCTCCGCAACCTAGCACTCAATTTGCACAAGGATTCCTCATCAATGACCTTCAATAATAAGGAAATTGAGAATTAAATCTAGGTCGAGTCTAAGGAGGAGGAGACGATCCATTAGCTATGAGACCCAATAGAGATAGAGGGACAAAGGTCCACCCAGTTTGACAAGGGGAAAAGAGAAGAGAGTAGTGCTCCAACTTATAATTAATTTTATGTATTTCAAAATTATATGTCTCTTAGGTGTTTGTGTGAAGACGACCACTTGTAGGCCAACCTGGAACATCTATTTTGAAATTAGCCAGAAGATTTTTATAGTAACCTCAGATAAATGTTTAATTCTATGAAGACAATAGGAACCAACATCATGTAACTCGTTGCAAGTCTCAACTCCAACCTTTTTGACTTAATACAAATTATGCTTTAGTTAAAAAATAATAATAATAACTAATAATATTTTTTGTAATAATAAATTATTCTTTATCAATTAATAGATTAATTTAAAATGTTACTAATAAATATATACTACATAATAAAGCTATATAATTATAAAACTAAATAGTTTCTAATTGGTTTCATAAAAAATCACTCTACTAATGAAATGAATCTCTACTATTGTAATAGTGCATGTGTGTCATATCATATAAAGCACACATTGAGTCATCGTATGACTCGCATTGATACATCATCGTGTCATTGGCACATTATTGCTTCACAGTGTCATTAATACACTAGCACTTCACTATGTCAATAGATCTTTCATGCTATAATGAGAAGGGGGAACACTCATAAATTAGTATATGTTCCATTATATGATGTGTGAACTCATATATGTGTTGACGATAAAAATCACAACGAGGATTTCGTCTGCAAAGTATTTCTAAAAGCCTATTATTATAAGCTAATGATATATATAATACTAGTAGTTGGGTCCCCCTTGTAGATTGGAGGATCAGATATGGTTCTTGTTTGATGTTTATGTTGTTATTCGACATTGTGCACAGGGTTCTACATGATTGGTTTTATTTGCGACATAATAGCAGATGGATAATGTGTATTATGTGTTGGTTTTGATTACTCTAAGCTTTAAATTCCATATTATATGAATGGCTTATATTCACTGTTATCACATTGCTATTAGCGCCATGATTTGTTACATGTTGCACCTTCACAAGACACAAGTTAGTTGTTGTAAAGACCATCATTTAATTTAAACTACCATTCAATTTAGAACAGAACATTAAATTCAAAATTCACTTAATCTAGCACATTCAATCCATTATCTTAATAAACAAAATTTTACTAACAATTTACATACCTCACTCTGATGCTATCCGCCGCTGCTCCTTAGGACACCCCAAAACCAGCCACCCTACCGACTAGTACGCCTAGCCCTAGGACATCAATGGATGTCCTAGCCCTTTGAGCCCAAAACCTCTGCAGCCCCCCCGGTGCACTGTAAATCCCACTGTAGATTTTACTCTCCAATCCTCCAAGCTTCCCCTCTCGTAGAATTCCCTTCTCCCGTCTCGTAGCATCAATCCCTGAATGAATGAAGTCCCTCCATAATCCTTCTCCACCTCCCTTATTCCTCCTTCACCGCCCCTTCCATTAACTCCCACCTAACTCTTTATTACACCTTATCCCTTATTAATTGCCTTATCCTTATTAATTGCCTTATCCCTTATTTAAATGTTTCCCTTTTACGTGTTGGTTACGTTATCCCCCTATGGGATACGTAACCCCATTTAACATTATATTTTATTTTCCCCCTTTGTTTAATACTTAATTAATCAATTAATTAATTAATAAACAAATTAATCATTAACCATTAATTAAAGAGTTAATCATACTTAAACTAATCATAGTCACAATTAATTAATTGATAACAGATAATTAATTAAGGTTATTTAATAATTAATTATAGTTTAGCTAATTTTTAGGATTATTTATTAAATTATTCATATCAATAATTAATGGTCGTTACAGTTGTAATAAGAGATCAAAACAATATGAGAAAAAAAAAATCCAAGGAAGAGGAGATATCCTATACTATACTATGCTACATTATATGCAAATGAAATTAAAAGGATTATTGTTAGTCCTAGCTAACAAAGTTAGTGGCTATACGATGTATTGAGTTATGTGAAGGCACATTCGATAGGCGTTGTGGTATGTTTGGCAATAGTTAATGTGATATGGGGTGGCGCATTTGGAAAGTAATGGATGTTAGTTTTGATGCATATATTAATTGAATGGATTAATGGATGGTCGGTCGGTGTGTACTAAGTAATTGAATGAGTAGAGGATGGAAGGGACGTGCATTTACTGCACGTCACTCCATACCTCTCCCACTGGTCATCACTCTAACTTGGTTATTGTTCAATTGTTGTTCGTTGTGGTTAAGCTCCAATTTTCAAGCGAGAAAATAATTGCTCGACCAAGCTCGCATTTTTAAGGCTTTTTGGTTACAGGTATGTCTTTTTTGCCATCCATAAACTCGCTCTAGTTATGAAATAGATATTGGCTCGGTGATGTATTGGTCTGTGTTTTTCTTAAGGCTGGCAACTATGTAAACTTGTGATATTTCTCTGGAATGGTTGGTTGAGTGTATTCATTGTAAATGAAAAAATTGAATAGTTGAAGTCATGATTTCATTGATGATTATGTGTACTGGAAGCCACGAAGGCTCTCTATTGTCTTATGGGTTTTGGTTGGAGGGTTTCATTCGGTCCAGACTTGCTAGTCATCTCCACACAGTTCTTGTAAACATACCTAGTCGTATTTGGTGTTATGGGGTTGTTGTGTTTGTTTTTGAACCACCCTGGGTCACTGCATTTCATTTTCCACCGGGTCATGGGCTCGTGTATGATTTTGGTTTCTGCACAATTGGTTATGGTGGCTTTTATGCCAAGAGGCTTGCTTTAGAGTTGGTTTCTAGTACATGGCTCTACATTTTCACCAGAATTATTTGGCTTTTTAGGAAAACCACCAGTGTTATACCCATGCGTGTTCTCAGGGTTATTACTGGCTAGTAAGGAGCCTCTAATCCTTTGTTCATAGTCTCTCCTACCTGGTGTGAATGGTCACCCTGTCATACAAGTTAATGGTTATATGGCCTGTGTTTCCACTGTGTTGTTTCGAAGGGTTCTCACCTGTTGTTAATATGTTTCACTCCAATCTATTTGTGTTTCAATGATCGAACGAACTCTTGACTATTTTCTTGTTTTCGTTGGTACCAAGCCCGATTTTGATTAACTCAATAGTCACACTATGTCGGTTATCTGGTTGACTATTATAGTTGTTGGGTAGTATTGCCAATGGGTTGATCATTGGCTCATCCCTGTTGAGCAGGTTAATTACAGAGTTGATGGAATAACGTTGGCAGTGATTTTTATTATTGGTATTTAGTCATTGCATTATGTATTATAACAGTCGAATCGATAGCTCAGCATGGTTAATTGGTTGATTCAAGAAATGAAATGGGCACACAGTCACTGCCTCTTGTGTTGTAACAATTGGATTGTTAACTCAGCATTGTTTTATGTTTTGATCGAGAGTATGCCTCTTGCGTTATGTGTTGGGTTGTGTGTTTCCTACAACATGGTATAAGTTGAAATGATGGTTGTTGTTACTGTGTGTTTTAATTGCCAATCGAGATTATTGCAATTTAAAGTCGTGATAGTTGTGACATGGTTGTCTATTGTGTATGTTTTATGGATATCGTGCATCGTATCAGAGATGGGCATGGGATTTATAGCAGTATGGTTTCATTACAAGTTAATTGTTAAATTGGTTAGAGGAATGGAATCGGGCACGATTTTAAAAGAACTTGTGTCTGTGTTTGATTTGAGGAGATAATTTATGGACAGTGGTTGATGGTTTGGATGCTGAACAAAGTCTATACAAATGACTATGTGTTCATTTGGAATTTGTTTTAAATATTAAATGGGACAAATGAGAGGAAACATAATTCTTATACAGATACTTTTGGAAGGCATATTATTTTTAGTATGATGACACTATGTTAAAGATTTAAATGTGAACAGTGAGCATGTTAACACACAGTAATGGTTAAATTATAAACAATAATTGTTTTTTTTTCCACGGAAAAAATTCGTAATTTTATTAAAGGGTATAAAATTACATTCACAGATATATATTTGCTATTGGAGATAGACAAAAATATATATTGTCTATGTAGTGTCTCTTACATTTCTGTGTGTTTCTTCATTACAAAATATGCCAATCTTATACCAAGTTGCGAGTGGACAGCCACCCATATACTTTCCAGTTATACGTAGGTACCAAAAGTATCAAGAATATTTGTCAATTATACAATTGTGTTCATGATTAGGTTTCCCAAAAAAGTGATATCAATTGCAATTCTTTATATTTGTTCTTCCTGAAAGGGCATGTGATAGTCAAAACTGCCTTCTCTCGTATGTTTTGTGATGTACCATCTTCCAAAATCTAGTTGCATGGCTTCTTTGGAAAGCCGATCAGCCATGGTGTTCCTTTCCCTGTAAATATGAGAGAGAGAGATAGTGCCAAAAGTGGAAATGATCCTCAAAACTTCTGCCAAGTAAGGTACGAGTCTATTCATATGACAAATTTTCACTTGGTTCGCCCAATTGATGATAATCAAGGAGTCCCCAAGGACTTGTAGAGTGGTAACACCCTTTTCTGCTACAAATGGGAGAAGTAATTTTAAGGCATGGATTTCAACATAGTTGTTTGTACCTGGCCCCAACCCAGCTCTGAGGTGGAAATAGTGTTGTTATGTTAGATAAATTCATCCTCCCCCCCAGTAGTGTAATTGATCCCCCGAGGTCGCGCCATCAAAATAGGTCCATGGCCTTCCTTTGTCAATATGTTCCTCCAGGCGAGCTCGGCTCGAGCCCCATACCGAACTCTCTCCTTGATTGAGACGTTTGATTATGCTTAAGGAGTTTGCGGCCACCCGCAGGGGTGACTGTGGGTCGTCCCAAAAGATTGTGTTGTTTCTGGCTATCCAGATCCCCTGTGCAGCTAGGATAGGCAAGGATTTTAAGTGTTTTGGAGTTGTCAACTTAAACCAGTTTTTTAAAGCTTCTTCGAAGGAGGCTCCTCACCAGCGGCCTATGTAAGAGTTTAAATTGGAGGCTTCCATCCAGACTAATGAAGTAAAGGGGAAACGCATAAATAGGTGATCTGTCATTTCTTCTTGCATTCTGTAGAGTGAACACCAGCTCAGCCAATTGTTTCTTTTGAAGAATATCCCAAGTGGGGATTTTGTTTTCTAGTATTGACCAAGCCAAAAGTTTTCCTTTGGCTGGACATTTCAGCTTCCACAGTTTCCTCCACCACCATTTCTCATCTTGTTGTACTGGTTCAATGCTTAGTTGAACGTAACCTACTTTTGGAGTATAAGTGCCTCCCTGATCGCCATCCCAAATGAGTTCATCCTCTTCCTCAGTCAAACGAAAGTTTTCCCTCTTAAGAACAAGGATTTAACGGTCCCAAAGAATAGCTTGAGGCTCATTGAGTCCCAAGGATCTTCCCTTTTTCCAGCCTTGTTGTCACACTGTTGTGTGGAGGGGATCAACGACTTGGGCAAGGTAGAAACCCCCCC
>JZKD02S1679235.1:642553-655893 GCA_000966675.3 Picea glauca
TTACCACCCACATCAAAAGCCTGTTGTACCGCCTTCCAAATTACTGAGATCCCTGATGTTCTAGTGCTAGGGATCCTGATCCATTCTAGTAAAGAGAGTGGGGCCACATACTTTAGAAGGGTCACCTTGGTCCACAGGCTTGTTGTTGAAATTAATCGCCATGCTAATTTTGTTTCCAGAGCTTTTGAAAATAGAAAAATGTTTTTTAAGCCCCATCCGCCCAAGGCCTTTGGTTTCGCAATTTTCTCCCAGCGAACCCAGGGCATCACTTTGTTTTCTGATTTCCCCCTCCAAAGATAAGAGAAGGACATTCTTCTTTCTTTTTTGAGAATTCCTTTTAGGATACAAGAGAGGGACATCCAGTATACAGGGATTTCTTCCAGAACCGACTTTATTAATACTAACTTCCCTGCCCTTGATAACCATTTATTGCTCCAAACTTGCAGTATTTTTTCTAGCTTTTCCAAAAGCCACGTCCAATCATTCTTCCTATAATCATTTGGTTTTAAGTGGAAGCCAAGGTATTTGAGTCTGTCTTCCAAATTCTATGTTTGGAAGGGGAGAAGGTATAAATAATCTTGTGTGACCTCATCCCCATTCCGAGAGAAAAGTATATTGGATTTTTGTGCATTAATTCTCATACCAGTTGCAATTTTGAAAAGTGTGAGGCCCTCCGATAATAAGTCTACATCCCTCTTTGAACCATCGCAAAAGATTAGTATATCATCCACAAAGAGTAAGTGGGTAATGGCCATCCCATTTGTTATTTTAATACCAAAGAAACCCCCACCCACTTTAGCATCTGCCAAGTAGCGACTAAGGCCTTCGGCTACAATGAGGAAGAGTAGAGAAGAAAGGGAGAAACCTTGTCGTATACCTCTTTCCGCTTGAAAAAAAGCAGTGGCAGAACCATTAAGTAGAATGGAGAAGGAGATTGTGTTCAAACAAGCTATAATCCAGTTGACGAAGACCAGTCTGAAGCCCAGATGAATCAGAAGCATTCTGATGTATAACCAGTTTACCCGATCAAAGGCTTTGGACAAATCTATTTTAATCACAGTTCATTTTAGCTTCTTTAGTTTAATGTTGTGTAGAGCTTCTTGTGCAACTTTGATAGCCTCAAGAATCTGTCTACCTTCGAGAAAGCGAAATTGTTCCCCGGAAATATGTTTTGAGAGAATTACCTTTAGCCTTCTACTGATTACCTTTGAGATAATCTTGTACAGACAATTACATAGGGAGATCGGTCGAAAGTATTCAAAGGAGGTCGGATTGTCTGTCTTAGGGATCATTGATATGAAAGTAGAATTTATTGGGTTGTGTATATGACCTCTCACCCTCGATTCTTCAATCACCCTTAGTAGATCAGATCCAAGAATCTCAAAGCACCCCAAATAGAATTCAATAGGCCAACCATCTAGGCCAGGACTCTTCCCTTTTTGGAAAGAATGTAAGACTTCTATCAGCTCTTTTTTAGTAATTGGGGTCATTAAGGATCCAACTTCATCATCTTCTACAAATCTGGGGAAGAGCTGGGCCACCTTAATAATTTCAGCAATGGATGTCTCCTCCTGAGCCTTAAAAAGTGCCTTAAAATGATTGGTACCCAAATCGACTAGTTCATTGAACATTGTTACTTCCTCCCCCCTCTGATCCCTTAGGCTCCAAATGGTGTTGGCCATATTCAGACCTTTTGCAAAGGCTTGAAAGAATTTTGTCTTTTCATCTCCACAAGCTAGCCACAACACCCGACTCTTTAACCTCCATTGTTCCTCTCTTTCTTCCAGGATGACCCTGCATCTTTTTTCCAAGCCATACAGATGGTATTTTGCTTTCTGACTATAGAACCCCCGTCATGTCCCATCTTGTAGTTTTGCTAGTTCCAAGTCAATATCCCTCAGATGTTGATCATCTTTTAGTTGCTTCTCTCTAGCACAAGTTTTAGTTGCTTGTTTGAGTCTTTTGAGGTTTTCAACAAAATGTATTGTCGCTAGGGTCTGGGTTTGTTCTGGTAGTTTCACCCATAATTCCTTAACTAGATCAAGAAAGGTTGGATCTGTGCGCCAACCCTCAAAGAATTTGAAGGGGATTAACACCCTACTAGATTTGGTCCTGAATTCAAACAGAATCGGAAGATGATCTGATTCTCCTCCATAAGTAACTCATTGTCATACTAAAGCAGAAGAATCCAGAAGATCATCTGTCAGTAAGAATCTGACCAATCGGTTGGCCATCCGATCTGACCCAACCCGTCTGTTACACCAGGTGGGAGAGAGTTTTTGGGGTTCCACGTCCACCAGCCCCCCCTGGTCCAGGAAATTTAGAAAGAAATTGTATAATGGGTTCGACGCAGCTCTAGGTCCCGAAGCCTCTGACGCACCTAAAGAGAAATTGAGGTCTCCACCAAGTAGAAAGTCCTTATGCTTAAACCGATCACACTCATCTAATGAGTTCCAATAAATTTGTCTATCCTAGTGAGGACCATAGATGTTTATAACAGTTAAGTTGCGACCCAGGTCTGTGGAGTAGATAGTTAGTCTGATCCCTGAGATAAAACCCAAGACAGTTTCCAGGTTGCAGTTCCTTTTCTTCCATCTAGTGGCCAAACCCCCCAATCGGCCTCTAGCATCTACTGCTGCGAACATCCATCCCGGAAATAGTGTTTCCAAGGTCTTAACCACTGATACGCTACCCCCTAGAGTTTCTTGTAGAAGAATGACATCTGGATTGTTCAACCAATCTTCTTAAGGACAATTTTTTAGTGGGGTTCGCCAACCCCTGGCAGTTGAAAGAGAGGAATTTCATGAGGTAACTCCTTCCTGGGGAAGCTTTTCTCTAAGAGCCCATTCGATTGAGGATTATCTACTTGATGCCAGGTCAATTCTGGCCCGGTCTTGTGCCAAATATAATTGTGATTTTCAACCCCTTCCTTTAACCACCGAGTGCGACTGGGGTAGTGGCCCCAACCCTCGACCATCCATCAAGAGAGAGCCACTCTCCAAGAGGTCCTCCTTGACCACCAATCTACTCCTAATATGATAATGGACTCTATTGTCATCCGAAGAGGAGTTTGTTGAGGTTGAGGGTGAGGCAAAAGTGGTAGGGAGAGTGGNCGAAGTAAGTGAAGGAAACACATAATTTACAACCGAATCAAAAGACTCCAAAGAAGAAAAAGAAGAAACTTCCAAAGTTGACTTACCCGTAAGTTCTAGATCACGATGAAGAAGGTTTTCCAAAGGAGGCGAAGAAGATGGACCAGATGCTGAAGGCATAGCTTGCCCAAATCTCTGATTGAAACCTCTACCCGAGTCCTGTCCCGCTGTGCGTACATCCCCAGTAGGTTGTTGCTCCTATCCTTTGGTTTCCCCAGCGTCCATCTGATGTTCCCATTTCTTTCTCGGAGGAGAGGAGGAGGAGCTTTTTCCTTTTTCCATCCAATCTTTGCCATTTTATGGTAGGGGGGAATTCACCATACCATGCCCATAGACGTGGCATCTATGGCACCTAAAAGGGATTCCTTCATAGTACAGGGTTTGTACAAAGGTTCGGGCAGTAGATTCGATGGTAATCTACTGATATAAACCCTTTCGCAGATTAATCTGGACCAGAATTCGAGTCACTGTCATGTAAACTGTAACTTCAAAATACATATCAGCTTCAAGATATCTTCCCAAAATATTTCCAATTGCCGCAAATCGGTGTGTATTCCAGTATTGCATCGAAAGGCCCGGGAGCCTAACCCAAATGTGTTCATCGTCAATCTGTTCTCGCTTCGCATCAAAGGTTGGCATCGAACGTTTGAGTAGTGTAGGGGTGTTTGCAAAGCTCCATACCTTCTTTAGTACCCAATCCACATCATCCAAGGAGGAGAAGACAAAGGCAAACCACCCTCTAGTAAGTATCCTAATGTGGGGAATCTTGGAGATCTCTGGTAGCCAGAAATTGGTAACCCTATTTTTGAGGAAATCCATACCCAGTTTTTTCCCCCTAACCCTTCCCACCACTGCTCTTTCTGTGAAGTCAAAGACCCTATCTATGGAAATGTCCTCACCAAAGACAAGCCGCTCAGAACCAATCCTTTCCCAGCACACTTGACAGCTTTTGATTCTCGTCCTTCCAAGTTGATCTGGGCTTTGCTCGATTTTTTCCCCTTTTGTGAATTACTGGAGGGGATGCCCTTCTTGGGTTCAATGGAAGTATTAGTAAAAAAAGAAGAGTCGACCTCGTAGCCTGCGACCCCAGGTTTCGTATCCCCAACCTGCTCGACTTCCACAAGGAATTTTGATGGCAAAAAACCTTGTGTGGCAGTGAAACCTTATGAAACCCCGATTGGTCGCTCAATAAACTGGGTCTCAAGCAGGTCCGAGAAAGGTGCACTATACCCAAAGGATAGCTCCCCCATGGCAAACCCTGATCTCCCTTCGAAACCCTCTAGTGGCTCAATGTAAAAGGATAGTTTACCACCCCATCCTTTGGAGTATACCGAACCATCTGAAGGTGGCAGTTGTTGTTCCAAAGAGGAGGTCAGACCTATCCAATCTGCCACCGAAAACCCCGAGCCTCCTAACTCCTCGCTTCATGGCAAAAAACTATCGTTGTCCCTCTACCTTGTGAGCTCGGTGTCAATTAATTCACCTGTCGCCTGCCAGATACTAGCTAGAACGCCTCCCTACGATAATGCCAGAGATGGTGAGGTGTGACCTGCGGCATCCAAGGAAAAGGAGATGCCCTTTTCTTGTAGCGACTTCATGCTTCGGTAAAGGGCCCAAACAACACTGATCTTACTCCAAAAACTGTGGTAGTCGCGAGGTCCTTGGTCACTTCTGACTGACATAACCAATACATGCTCAAATTGCCTCCGCCATTGTTGCAAACCCTCATTCGACTCCCAAGTCTCTCATTTTCAAATTTTTTCCTTCGTACCTCCATAAACAATAATTATTTAATTGATCATACTATATATATGGTTAGTGTTGGATCGTTTGCATTAAATACAGAATTGTTTGATGGATTACTTAATTGATTTTATGCACAATATCCACTCTTTCCCCTCCTCTTTCACTTTTCGCTAAGTAAAATCCCCTCACCTTCCCATATTCATTATCCACTCCATGTTCCTAAAATTTAATTACAGTTAAGAGGAACTCTGTATTGTAACAATTTCAATTCACAGTTTCTTAGATGGATTACAGTGATATGTTCTTGGGTTTACACTACAGTTGATTGTTTGTTGTCTATGACCAGTAATCATGATCTTTTCCCCCTCATTTTAACATGTTTCACTCATTACAACCCCTCGCATATCCCAGAACCTTTGTTCAGCCCCTGCTCATTGACAACAATTAGAAAATTTGTATGGATTGGATTGCATGAGTCTGATATGTTGTTGAGCCAAAATTTATTTCATATTTTAAAAGGAGTTGTCATGTATGATTGTTAAAGAGAGAATTTTCTAATCAATTATGCATACATGAATGAGATTTTTTAGCGAAGGTAGCCATGTTAGAGGTAACCAAGGAAGAAGTAACTGGAACAGGGGCCCTAGAAGGCCAAGATTCTCCATGCACTTTGATGTTGACTCGCAAGAGTTAGGCCAGCTATTTCAGGTTGGGTTTTTTAATTGGATTGGGAAAGGAGTGGTCCAACCTAGGTTTGAAAGGCCTCCCTTCCAAGCCCCATAGGTCCTTGGTATCCCCGTGCTCCCTCATGTCTCATTGCATCTTGAAGTTCCTGAAAATGACGGATGGCAAGAGATTTTCCACCCGACAGTCTCCCAACATCGTGGCTAGCCCAATTTGTCTTTACCTGCTCCCCCGTCTATCAATAAAATTGTCCAAGATGCCCCTATCCACTCACTAGTTCAGTCTTCCCATGTGAGTAAAAGGCTGAAAATCGAGGCCCACCATGCCCCTGACAAGGGAAAATCCATTGATGCCCCTTCCTAACCCTCCAAAGGCTCTGATAAATCTGTGTCCTCCCGCATGCATTTGAGGGATGATTGCTCTCATGTGATCAGCGAGATTAGGCCTAAAGTCTTAGCACAACCAAAGGCAAATTCAAAGAGATCAAAAGGTGACAACAACAACAAGGGAAGGATTGCATCTCAGAGTGGAAAATATAGATTTTAAGTTTTTTATTTATTTATAAATTGATGATAACGGTTGACTTCTGGAATTTTGCACAACACATTATTTATTGGATATATGAGTAATATATTTTGGAAATAATTTCAATTATTATTGAGATAAATTGTCAAATATGAATGTGATGATGGGAATCACAAGGAGGGATGTTTTGTTTAATTAACTAGTTGTGTTGTGAATGTTAAAAGCTAAAGGGAGACACAAGGGGTCCCACCTATTAGTTATTATTTACTTAAAAAACCCTTATTATGATTATTACTTTTACCCCTTAACTAAAAAAGTTGGTTGATTTTTTGTTAACTTAACTAAAGAAGTAGTTCAACTACTTCAACCAATTCCAATTTGCTTAAAGGCAAAAGAAAAGGGAGGAACAAGAGGAGAATAGAAGGAGAAGCATACTAAGGTTTTCTCTTTGAGTTTTTGTTGAGATAATTCAGTTTTCATTCATTCCTTAATTCATTAGAAGCCTAATTCTTGTTTATGATAGCAGGGTTCTATTGTAGATAGCAAGATTCAGGGTTGAATTACATCATTCAGACACTTGTTTTTTAGAGGTGTTGATCTATCTTTGATAGTCTGTGTAGACTTGTCTGTTTGTGAATTAGTTTTCATAACTGACAAAGTCTATTGTGTAGAGTCTAGTGGGAAGCAATCTATGGCAAGCTGATCCAACTTTTCAAGTTCAGTTTTTTTTATTTTCTATCAAAAGTCCTTTCGTATGTTTCATCGGGGACGTCTAAGTTTGACTTTGGTCCAAAACTTCCTCAGGAAATTTTGTAAAGAGAACGATTCTTTAATGAATTGGAATGAAATAAAGGATTGCTTTATGTCTCATATGTGTTGATTATTGACTTAGTGTCTTTACTTCTGTCAATATATCTATTTCAGCATCTGATATGTTCAGAAAATTACATAAAAAATGATTTTTTCAGCAAGTTTTTAATTATAAAAAAACAGCCTAAGCACTTGTAAACAATACTTGTGAATTAGGATATCAGTTTTGATGGCTATAAACATAGGGTGATATTCTCGTCTAACTTGCTTTAGCCAAGAAGGATCTGAAGATGTTTGAGTAAGATCATTTCATATCTTTTCCTCAACATTTATTTAGCGACCATACTGGGGAGATCTTCAATATCTCTCTGGTTAATTTTTATGCTTGATTAGCATCGAATACATATTTTTTTATGATATTAGTGCCCAATAACATTGGGAAGCTAGACATAGACAACCTATAAATCAACAGTAACCTTCTTGTTCCTTTAGTTTTGGCCTTACTTTCATGTCCTTAGACTCTCGATTTTTCTAGAAGAAGAAGAGGCTTATCACCTGAAATTAATCCTATTGTTGAAATAGGAAGAAGGAATGTTGTGTTGTCAACCCAACAAAGTTCTCTAAGGAGAACTTTGTTTGATTCTTCTAGTTCGTCTTTATCTCCTTCATCTATCATCCTCAAGATGGCATCTAATGGTGGCTCTGGTGGCACTGGAAGTGCTTCCTCCTCTTGGTCTTAAACTTCGTCGGTGATTGGTAGCTTATATAGCCACCATATCCCTATCCAGTCTACCACAAATCCCACCAAAATTATTAAAAAGTATGGGCTTTTTCAGTTCGAAGAAGACACCACAACCACACCGTGGCATGTGTCCTCTCCTCTTAAACTAGCACCTGCTACTTGTCCACTTCCTAAATTCAAAAAGTATCTCCCCAGGTTCTCGAGAAATAACATTGTCACTACAAACAAACACTTGGTGGCATTTTCTAATGTTTGCCACAACATAGGAGCCAATGACAACGATACTGGCATGTGCTTATTCGTCAATTCCTTGTAAGGGAAGGCTGCGATCGATTTCTTTAACCTTCCTCCTAAGATTTTGTCCACTTGCAAGGAGTTAGTTTATTGGTTCAGGTCCACCTATGGGAAATCTAAAATCCCAGCTGAGCAGTTACATGAGTATAATAACATTGCCTATAAGGATGGTGAAACCATCAAGTCCTTCAACTTGTGTTTCACTAAGGTATACAATCAAATCCCTCATTCGACCTCAAAACCAAGCCGTTTTCATGCATTATTACAATGTATTACCTTCTTTCTATCATGATAGGCTTGAGGAAAAATCCATTGATAACCTCGGTTCCGCTCTACATACTTGTCTAGAGTATGAAGAATAGTTCGAAAGAACAGGTCTTCCTCAAGGAGAATCGGTTAAACACACAGACATGTTCGCCCTATTACAGCTAGTACAAGATATGAATAATCGTATGATAGTGTATGAGAGAAAAGGAAATGTCTCCCCTCTCACACCTGGAGCTTCATCCTCTTCTGCACCACCCTTTAGAAACCCAATTGAAAATAATTTTCAGCCCAAGGCTATCTTGCCTCGAAGTTGGTGTAACTTTTACGAGGAAGCCACATGTGAGGTAAGGAAGAGTGCCAGAGATAAGATCTTTGGTAAAAGACCAGAAACTACCATCGTTGTCCTAGATTTTGCAGAGCCGGAGGATGTCATGATCATCAATACTAGGAATAAATCCTACACTCCCAAAGGCAAATATGATCCTCCCCGCAATTCTTCTAGCCCAAGATCATCATCATCGGCTGCTATAGTTCAGGTTCCTAAGGTTCCTGACAGTCAAGGAATTATTTCTCCTCTTCCAAATACAATATTCTGAATTAGTTGGCCAAAATCAAAGCAAATTCCACCCTCCTAGACATGGTTGTCGTTCATGAACAATAGAGGCATCTAAGACAATTCATGGAAGGAAAGGATTCTGTTGTAGCCAACCTGTCTAAAGAGGTGAATGAAGAGGATTCACATGTAAATAAAGTAGGTGTACATAACTTTAGATACCCTATAAAAAATCCCCCTTTTTATATTTCTATTAAGATTATGGATAAGATTGCCCATTGTTGCCTCATTGATGGCGGTTCGGGCCCAAGTGTGATGTCGAAGATTATTATGGAAGAGCTAGGCTTGTCTTGTACAAATGAAAATGCCAGAAGCATGCTCTCCTATAATAGTCTACAACAAACAACCATATGTGAGATTAAAGATGTGACCTTAGTTTTGTGTGCACACCCTGAAATAAGGACAACCCTTAGCATTCAGGTAATCGACATGTCAGTAAGCAATTACTCAATCATCTTAGGAAGAGATTGACAAGCTTTGGCGGGTGGATACCTCGCATTCAACGGGACACACTTGTCCATTCCTCAGAATGGAAAAAACATTATAGTCCTTAGAGAGGGAAGGATTTCACCTTACATAGAAAGTGTTCCACAACCAAATGTGAACTATGTCGAAGAGGACCTAGGGGTGTATTCCATCTTTTCTGAGGAAGATAATGTCCCCTTGGAACATATTGATTTAGATGATGGTATGTGGCACATGCACTTCAATGGTTCGTGCTCTAGTGAAGGTAACAGAGGTGGCATAATCTTATACTCTCCTAGTGGGAAGATTCATAATTTTTCTTACAGGTTGGAGTTTGCTTGCACAAATAATGTCACTGAATTCAAAGACTTATTATTAGGCATTGAAGACATTTATAATCTTGGTTGTGGTTGCCTTTCAGTTTTTGGGGATTCTGAGCTTTTTGTGAACCTTGTATGTAATATTTACTCTCCTAGCAACAAGTTGATGAAACAATATACCCAAACTGTTTGGGCACTTATCTCGAACCTATTATCTTTCAACATCACTCATGTTAAGATGGAATTGAACTCAATGGTTGATCGGTTAGCTGTTTTTGCAGCCTCTCCTAATCGACAACTTCTGCCACATAGACCTGACTGTACTTTTCAATATCTATATCGTTCACATATTCCTGACAATATAGAATCTTGGCAGGTCTTCCCTAGCAGTGAGAGCATCTGTGCTTTCATTCAAAATGAACCCTATAAGCCCAAGGAAGTCATATTCATATAATATAACAAGATTCGTAAAGGCTTGATTCCTCTAGAGAGTTCATTTTCATCGAGTGATGTAGGCAATAAAGAGAAACAAAAAGAAGAGGAGTCAAAAAGGAAGGTGGGTGAAACCATCTCCTTGAACATTGGGACACTCGAGTCTCCAAAGAATGTTAAAATAGGTGCCCGATGTTCTGATGAAGAGAAAATAAAGTTTGCCAAGCTACTTTGTGAATTTCAAGATGTTTTTGCTTGGTCTTATGAGGATATTCGTGGTTTTGATCCTGGTCTTATACAACATGCTATCCCCATTAAGGAATGCATAAAACCAGTTAGGAAAAAACAAAGACCTATCAACCCTGCACTGGAAGCAACTATTCGAAGGGAGTTGGAAGATTTATTGAAGGCTGGAATCACCTTTTCGGTCAAGTACCCTGAATGGGTTTCCATATTGGTTCTCATTCTGAAGGTCACTGATCATGTTAACTTTTGCATTAATTATCTCACATTCCATCCCCCTAATACATAAATGATTCTGCAGCAAGTTGTAAGCTCACAGATGAGGCCCTCACTTGACAGTTTTTTTGGTTGCAATCAAATCAAAGTAAAAAGGGCAGATGCTTACAAAACCACCTTTATCACTAATTGGGGTATCGTGACTTGTGAACATATGCTTTATGGCTTACCTGATGCAAGTACCACTTTTAAAAGATTTATACAAATAAATCGTGACAAATTGATCGGTATTCATATCTATCTTGATGATCTAATTATATACGTTAAAGGGCTGCTAATTACCTTGGAGTTTCAACTATGGCTGGGTCCCTTCAAAATCGCTTTTGTTCGGGGTACTAACTCTTACATTCTAAAAGATTTATAGGAGCGATTATTCTCCTACAACATTAATGGTTCTCACTTGAAACATTATATGGACCCAACTTAAAAAGTTTTAACGCTGTTTAGATTTTATGTATATTAGTAGTCTAGCTCTGCTTTCATTTTTCCACTATTTTTCATTTCTGCTTTTATAATAGTTTGATTTATGCTTTCTGCTTTTAACAATTTCCTGTTGCTTTTACATTTTCGTCACTTTATTTCTGTTGTTTTAAATTTTGCAAATTTAATTTTGTCATGATTTTTATTGCTTTTTCATCTTTTAGTTAATTTTGGGTCAAGAATAACATGTTGGATCGGTTCTATCGCAATGACACTCCTGCAAGATATTGTTAGTCAATAACAATCAAGCTTACACAATTGTTATAATGTTCCCCCTGAAATCACTTCAATTTGTTATCTGCTTCCACTATTGTCTTATAAAGAAATTGGTCATCTCCAGCTTATGCTTTCCATTTCTTCATCCATTTGAGAATTTAAAAGATCAAGTCCATAATTTTTCTCCTTGAAGTAAAGAGCAGATTCCCGGTCATTTTTCCATGAGTTATTCCCAAATTCCCTGTCATTTTTCCATTAAATCCGCTCACTTCCCCTTGTTGCATAATCTTCCTAGTTATATCTTTTTGATATGTTGTTCTTGGTCTGTGAAACCATGTGTTCTGAGTTCTAAATCTGTTGAAAGAAAATTTCCCTGTGGAGTCGCCAGTTTGTTGACGATAAAAAACGCAACGAGGATTTCGCCCACAAAGTATTGCTAAAAGTCTATTATTATAAGTTAATGATATATATATAATATTACTAGGTGAGACCCCTTGTAGATTGGAGGATCATATCTGGTTCTTATTTGATGTTTATGTTGTTGTTCGACATTGCGCACGGGGTTCTACATAATTGGTTTTATTTGCGACATAATAGCAGATGGATAATGCGTATTATTTGTTGGTTCTGATTACTCTAAGCTCTAAATTCCATATTGTATGAATGGCTTATATTCACTATTATCACATTGTTATTAGCGCCATGATTTGTTACATGTTGCACCTACACAAGAGACATGTTAGCTGTACTAAGATATAAAAGCAATATGATAAAAAAAAATCCAAGGAAGAGGAGCTATCCTATACTATACTATGCTACATTATACACAAATGAAATTAAAAGGATTATTGTTAGTCCTAGCTAACAAAGTTAGTGGTTATACGATGTATTGAGTTATATGAAGGCACATTCGATAGGTTTTGTGGTATGTTTGGCAATGGTTAATGTGATATGGGGTGGTGCACTTGGAAAGTAATGGATGTTAGTTTCGATGCATAGATTAATTGAATGGATTAATGGATGGTTGGATGGCGTGTATAAGTAATTGAATGAGTAGAGGATGTAAGCGACGTGCATTTACTACACGACACTCCATACCTCTCCCACTGGTCATCACCCTAGCTTGGCTATTGTTCAATTGTTGTTCACTATGGTTAAGCTATGATTTTCATGCAAGAAAAGAACTGCTCGACCAAGCTCGCATTTTTCAAGATTTTTGGTTATAGGTATGTCGTTTCCGCCATCCATGAACTCACTCTGATTATTAAATAGATATTGGCTCGATGATGTATTGGTCTGTGTTTTTCTTAGGGCTGGAAACTATGTAAACTTGTGATATTTCTCTGGAATGGTTGGTTGAGTGTATTCATTGTAAATGAAAAAATTGAATAGTTGAAGTCACGATTTCATTGATGATTCTGTGTAGTGGAATCCATGAAGGCTATTTATTGTTTTATGGGTTTTGGTTGGAGGATTTCATTTGGTCCAAACTTGTTGGTCGTCTCCACACAGTTTTTGTAAACATACCGAATCGTATTTGGTGTTATGGGGTTGTTGTGTTTGTTTTTGAACTACCCTGGGTCACTGCATTTCGTTTTCCACCGGGTCGTGGGCCCCTATATGATTTTGGTTTCTGCATAGTTGGTTATGGTGGCTATTATTCCAAGAGGCTTGCTTTAGGGTTGTTTGCTATTACATGGCTCTGCATTTTCACCAACATTATTCAGTTTTTTAGGAAAACCACCAGGGTTATACCCATACGCGTTCTCGGGGTTATTACTGGCCAATAAGGAGCCTTTGCTCCTCTGCTCATAGTCTCTCCTACCTGGTGTGAATGCTCACCCTATCATACAAGTTAATTATTATATGGCATGTGTGTCCACCATGTTGTTTTGAAGGGTTCTCACCTGCTGTTAATATGGTTGACTCCAGTCTCCTTGTGTTTCAATGATCGAACAAACCCTTGACTATTTTCTTGTTTTCGTTGGTACCGAGCCCGATTTTGATTAACTCAACAGTCACACTCTGTCGGTTATCTGGTTGACTATTATAGTTGTTGGGTAGTATTGCCAGTG
>JZKD02S1679235.1:707921-719889 GCA_000966675.3 Picea glauca
GCCACCCTCCGAGCACCTTAACCTTGACAGAGAATCATTCCGAAAGCAAACCCTAGGCTAGATAGCCATACAAAGGGTAGCGCACCTTTCCCCAAGGATAGCGCATCAACAAAGGCTGATCAGATGTTCCAAACCCTAGCCAAGAAATAGTCCGAGCCAAAACGTTATTGCTAGCTGTAGCAGCTGCACCAGTAGCTCTCCTCCAAACCTGCGCACAAGACTGCAACTTTACTGTGCAGAACTGGCTCTCTGCAACTGCTAAGATGTGTCAAATGAGAGACCGGCGCCCTGTATTTATAGTGGTTCTGGCAGACTTACCGGGGCCGACTTCTCCTTCTGGGTACCTGTCTGTTCAGTATATTATTATTATTTTTGGCCGACTTCTTCTCTTGGAGGCTAATAACCTAATATAAATTATCTTCTTGAGCCGACAAGTCTTCTAGGGTTATTAGCCAACTCATTAGGGTTTCTTCTTGCTTTCCAGAGTATTCTATTCTCGTCAGGTTTACATGTGGAGGTAAATACCTCCCGCAGCTACCATAATATCAACAAGAACATCAACCGGATGTGCTCTTCCGGTTTACTGTACTTTCTGCCCAATTTGAATCGGCATATCCTGCAAACTCAAGTTCACACTGAAGGCATGTCTCAAGCCATATCCAACTGTGCCTCAGATATATCTTAATACATGTTTTGCTGTTGTCTAGTGAGTCTGTCTCGGTTGATTCATGAAATGACTACGCACATTCATTGCATGGCATGAATCAAGTCTGGTGTTAACCAGATACATTAGTGATCCAATCAGCTGTGGATCAGTCTCGTCTAAATCATCATCAATCCATCACGGTGGATTTTGCATTTTGTCATACTTGAACTTCTTTAATATTTTCATTGTATATTTTCCTTAACTCAGGAAAATCTCATTGGTCCTCTGTCATACTTGTCTCAAGAAGTAGTGCATCATAGATTCTTCATCTCTAATTCAGAAGTCAAGGATTACTTGTATCCAACAATAAGGATTTTTGAATAAGTTATCAAAATCAGGCTCTCATCATCAACACTGTAATGATATAGGTTTGGATCAGCAACACTCTTGCTGAAGTCTAAACACATCAAGAATTTATCTATCTGATATAGTTTCCAACTCATGGATAGTGGTACGAATGGAAGTATGTCAGGTTTACTGAATCAAGTGTCTCATCATAGACAACTCCCTCTGTTTGTGAGAAACTTCTGGCTATAGATCTCGTTTTGTATTTCTCGACACTTCTATCAGCTGCATGTTTGATCTTATAGATTCACTTGGAAGTTACCACAGACTTCCCTTATGCATCATTCTTTAAGATATACTAGTATTCTTCTGTTATGGCATCTTGCCATACCTGTTCTTTTGTTGCCTCTCTAAGACAAGGAGGCTCATCATCAATGAGGTGCCTCATGAATGAAGGATAGCTCAAAAATCTCTTTTGCTTTCTCGGGATGTGTTTTGAGAGGCTTGTATGTTTCTCTGCCTCTTGCAGAGTGAGTCTAGGTAGGGCTTTTATGCCCTACTGCAATATCTCTGAACATATCAACTGGAGCAATTGGATCAGTTGGAATAATGTTTGTTTCCTTCTGAAATGCTGAAGGGGGAGAAGGTATTGTCTCACTATCAATCTCCATCTGAGATTCTTTGGATCTTTGAAGGGCTATCTCTTCTTCGAGGACAACATCTCTGCTTGTCTCAATCTTTTTCTGACCAGGGATGTAGATCTGGAATGTCTTTGGAGATTCACTATTTTATCCCATAAATGTATCCTTTCTTCCTGAAGGATCTAGCTTGGACTTCTTATCTTTGGGTACATGAAAATACACTGGGCACCCAAATATCCTGAAGTGTTCAATCTCAGGCTTCACTCCGGTGAAGGTTTCTTCGGGAGTTGTTTTTTTTCAAAATCTGATGAAGACTCTTGTTCTGAACATATATTGTGTTATGCATACTTCTGCCCATCGAATCATAGAAAGATTCTGTTCATGCACTATTGCATTGGTTGTCTCAATGATGGTTTTATTCTTCCTCTTTCTCAAATAGTTTTGACTCCCTCCGAAGGATGAGCATCTTCCTTTGTTCTTAACCTGTCTGGAACAAGAAAACAAGAGGAACCAAAACAAGAATATCTCCTAAAGGAGAATAATGGGTACATCTCTAGAATCAAAACAATTTAAGGATTGTTGTCACAGCTACAACACCTACTTGTAATGTAGCAAACTTTAGAAATATAGGTTAGAGGAATGACAATTACAACAATCAAACCTGGAGTCTTCACTTCCAGTGTGTTGTTCCTCTGAATGCACTGAGATCCTTTTGGATCCAAGACTTCAACAAAAGGTTCCTTTGTCCTGCAATTACCCTCATGCCAATGATACAAATAATAAATATACAAGTGCATACCTGAGGGTGCTGATATGATTTCTCTAATGGCACATTGTTGATCTCTGTCCTCTGACATCTTTATGAAGGAGGTGGTCATAGTGACACCTTTTTGTATCTCCCATAATAAGTCTTCCTTAGAAGTCTTGTCTTCCAAGAACTTGAAGTTGTTTGATTCATCAGGCTTATCTTCCAACATAGTTTTGTTCATCATAATTTTAGATCCTTCACAACCCTTTGTCAACTGGGCTAGAAAACCTAACGGCTAGGCTAGGATAGCACTTTTAGGTTTTGTTGGACTTATGATTGCCAACAATAAGCCTTTGAAAGATAAGAGAACACTGTTGAACTGAAGAGCTCCTTCAATGAGTTGCAAAAACCGTAATTCTGAAATTTCTACAGAAATTAGCAAAACCCTAGAAACCCTAGGGCCAAAATTTCAAAATGCTCGGAATTTCACTCCAAGAGTCTCTAGAGGTGCACTGGAGGAGGCCGTACTCTCCCATGCCAAAATTAGTCCCAACGTTCAAGCATTAATGGCTGAAACACCTTAGAAAGGAGGGCCGTACGAATTTTTCTGGAAACCCTAGAAGGGTCGTACGGTTCTGCAAAAGGTGAGAGGAGACTTGGTGGATGCTTGTGCAATGAGTTCTTTCAAGGCCTATGCTCTGAAACCATGTTGATTTTTCAATAGTCAAGGTTAAGCATGAAGTTCATTCCATTTTTAGCATTTAACCATAACCATAAATGTTGCAACAACCAAGATCACAAGAAGAAGCACCGTGCACAAGAACACAAGAAGTATCTTGGGAAACCCTTCTCAACAAGGGAAGAAAACCTAGCCAAATCCTTTGGTATAATCCTCAAGAGAAAGACCTTCACCACCAAGATAAAACCTAGCACACAAGAGGGTGCTCAAACCCTAGAAGACTAGTGCCCAAGAGTGGTGCGCACTTTTCCCAAGAAGGTGTACTTGCTGAAATTTTAAAACTCACTTGAAAGATATATTTCCTCAGTGGGGAATTTACCTTTACTTATACTAACTTGAACCTATCAACATAACTGTCTATTCAACAGGGCCGACCTCACTAGCTTATAATATAATTAATATTAACCAGATTAATTATCTTTTACATTAATTGCCAGTCACATTAAGGTGGGGCCGACCTATACCCTTTACATTACAAATAGGGTTATAGGCAGGTTTGACTCTTGGACAATATAACAAAGGATCTGATACACCCACTAGTTCTCATCCACTAGGGACACATCCATAGGGATGTCCATGTCTCTGCTTCACTGCATTACACATAAGAGCCAGATCTTCACACGTTCACCTGTGCTCGTCCACTCAACAGATCTTCTTTCCCTCTGCCTCACACAGGAGAATCATCTTAAGTTTCTCGTCAACTTTGCTGTTCAGAGGAGGCTAATACATCATCTTCATTTCTATTCACATGACGATGCACCCAACACTTTGGGATTTCACACGTTCACCTTGTGCTCAGCCACATGCACGTCTAACTCAACAGATCGCCTTTCCCACTGGATAATCATCTGGAGTTCTTCTCAACTCTTTGAATGAAGGAGGTCATCTCTACGTTCCACCTCTGTCTCAGGTAGGAACCACGTACCCTTCTTAGGGGCTTTCTCTCAGGTTTGTAAGCTGGAGAAAGACTCACATAGCTGCAATGATCCACATCTCACAGGTTTGTAAGATGGAGAATGTCTCACATAGCTGCAATCATCAACAGGTGTGCCCCCCAGAAATGCTGAGAAGACCACTAAAATGGAGCCAGAAGCCAACTGGAAGCTTTGATCTAGAAACCCCTCCACAGTACTCTGATACTGATGAGTAGCCTCCCTCTGAAACAAACCTCACTGCAATCTCAGCTCTGAAAGTCCTCCCCACTGATGATGCGCCCTCCTCACTAAGTGCGCCCTCCTCAGAACAAGAATCTCCTCAATAAATAAACAAGGCCCTAAGCTTGCCGACTATCTCCATGGAAGGGAGTGCCCAAGCTAGCTTCACCAAATGCCTGAAACGTCATCATCATGCTCTCTCTCAAACTCTCCAAGTGAACAAATGAAGGAATGAGCTCTCCTTTGCCCCTTGCGCCCTCCTTAAGGAAGCATAAGGAAACCTAAAAGTTGGGTGGATGAGATCATCTCATCTCATCCCTAATCAATGGTTGAGATCATCTCAAGTAAATCTCAACTCAAAGCCCACTTTACTTATGTTTCCATAGTTTCACTTTATGTCCCTTAATTCACCCACAAAGTGAATTAATTGTCATTTTAGGCTAAAATGACCAAATTTCACTTTTGACTTAAATCTCCTAAGTCAAAGTGAAATTAGACATAAAGTACATGGTACAAAGTACAAAGTACTTCCCTCATGTGTTTAGAAGCTCACAAACACAAGGGGACCACTTTCCAAGGTAACCAAATCTCAACAGTTGAGCTGCCAAAGGTTGAGCAATTAGTTGCTCAAAGTTCAGAGTTCAGAAGTCCAACCGGTCAAATTGACCACCTTTTTTCGCATTTCCATCCCTTGTGGGGCATTGTAATAAGATGAGATTAGCATGATGAATTTGTAAAAGGCTTGGCCTCCTAAGACTTGATCACGAGTACATACTCTAGAGTGTTGTGTTTTAGTTAATTATTTCTTGCTTGAAATTCATTTTAGGCGAGTTATAATTTCTAAGTTTTTTCACTCAAATACCTCCAAAGCTGGGGTATGTTACTGATGGTTAGGCCTTAGCTTGGTTACCCAAGTCTAGTGTCTAAAATGTTTATATTACCATGCTAGGTCATTATTTTGAGGCATATGGAAATTGTGCTAAGTCCACCTAGGATTTTTTTAATGTTTTTAGTCAATTAAAAATTTCCCACAAAACGAGATATTTTAATTGTAAGTAAGTCATAAGTTAAAAAAGTGGTACTGGGAGGCATTATATACCTTGGGGGTATTCGTTTTTACACTCAGAATACCCACTTTACCTAGGTATCTACTTTGTGAGTGAAATTAGTGATTTTTAATCACTTAAAATAAATTTTACTCACAAAAAGGGTCATAAAAGACAAATAAAAGGAAAAAACAGTAATCCTTAAATCAAGGAAACATGTCTATGACATGTTTTCTTTGTATCTATAGTCTACTCAAGTGGTGGCAAGCTGTCTCAAGTGGAAAGCGACTTAATTGGAAGAGAGTTGTCATGAGTTGGACATCCCAAGAAGGAAAGGCACACTTTGTTATTTGGTCACGCTTATTCTCTTTGGAAACATCTTCCTCATCCTTGAGTTGAGTCGCCCTTCTAAATGGGAAAGATCACTCTCTCATGCTATATAAGAAAGTCGACCTCTCCATTGTAGACTAGTTGAAGCTTGGGGAAAGAACTTGGCTATTGTAATGTTGTTGTAATACTCTTTCAAGATTGAATAAAAGACTTTGGAGGTCAAATGGTGTATGGTGCTACATGTGTGGATGCTTGAATGTTCTATTATGCTTTGAGGTAACTTGTATTGGTTTATATTTTGCATATCTACTCTTTCTAAGGCCTTTGAAGGTGTGTTGTCACACAATAGGGTAAGATCTAACTAGCCAGTTTGCTCTTAGATTTTACTATTTTCTTACTTGCATACTTTTCATGCTTTTCATATGAACTAAGGGTAAGATCTAACTTGCATACTTTTCATATGAACTAATATGCTTGTTTGAGTTTTCTTGTGTAGGAAGTACCTTCTTCTAACAGAGTGTTTGCAAAGTAGAACAAGCCTTTTTTACAAACTTCCAAAACTTGGAGAGGTTGATTGGATCACTTCCATCACTTGTTCCAAGGCATAGATGAACAATGGTCCCTCTGTAATTCACCAAAAGACTCCATAGCCCAAGGATTCGATTATTGAAGAAAGACTTTCTCTCTCTCTCTCTCTCTCAACCTTTCAAAATCTCTTTTTCTCTTGGTTGCTTTTGGTTGCATGCAAATCTTTAGATCTAACTTTCTTTTTAAAAATCTTTAAAATCTAAGTTTGCATGCATAAGAAAAGTTAGATCTACTTTACCTTTAAAAGCTTTATCATCTCATTAAGATCTAGCTTGTAATCTAGCTTTAGCTTACTTTTTAAAGGCAACTCTTAAAGCTAAAGGTACTTTTCATTTCTTAAGTGTTCTAAAGCTATATTTAGGCATCTCTTTAATACAGTTTGTTCTTTTATAACAACAAGTAATATCATTGAGAAAGGGCCTTTATTTTCTTGCTTTGTTAGATTCCAATCACCAGTTTAGTATATTTTTGCAAACTTTGTACATCAACTAACATCTTTTTTGCAGGGTCTTCCAACAACTTTTTGGGCATCTTTTGCCCCAACTAACTTGCTGTTTGAGCAGGTTTACGAACAAATAAGGAGAAACTTTGGCCGATTTTTTGAAGATTTGGAGCATCCGGGACACCAAGAAGTGCCCCTTCTTCAATAAACTCATCTGGAAACCTTGTAAAGACTTGTGATCCCCCTTAATGAATGATCACAAGTCATACCCAAAGAAAAAAGTGTAACTGAAGTAATAAATCATATTGGGCTATACATAGCCCAATTTTCATCCCCCCTGGGGGATTGGTGTCTTGTGGCATGGTTGTTCATTTTTGCTTCAAGTTTCTCATACTTTCAAATTTTTATTTAAGAAGCTAAAACAAATTAACCCTCAACACCGCATAACATTAGTTAGTTTCCATTTCATAGATTAGTTTAGATTAAATTTTATTTTATTTTTAGATTAGATTTCAATTGTAGCATTTATTTTCTGTCATTTCAAATTTGGAAAATAAACATTTCCCCTCAGCTCTCCAGTGTATGCTCTGAACCCTTGCGAGCCTAGCTCGACCTGGGGAACTCATCAGAACCGGGGTTGGTCGGTGTGGAGTAACTTAATTAGGGAAATCTTTAAGTTGCTATTGCTTTGATTGGAAACTACATAGAGATTGTGTGTGAAGTTAGAAGAGAACTTTGAGATCTAGGTTCTCCTCGTGTTGGACATCCGACATCTCTATTGAACTTGTTGGTGAAGTCATTTGGGCTTCGACAAGTTTTCAACAAATTCCAATTTGAGGGATAGCCTCTGAGAGGCCACACCTAGATTAGATTTACTTTCTTGTATCACTTTGTACACACATTGCACACTCAAGAGTTGGCTTGCAAACACGAGAGCCACTTCACAATAAATCTAACAACTTTAACTCTTTAATAAATTAAAATTTACCAAGAGCATTTCTCAACACATTTCAACTGCATTTGGTTATCTCGCAACAATCTATTTGGCACTGGTCTACAATCTCCATATATTGCTTATCATTTCCTTAAAGAACTTGTATCTATTTTCAAGTTATATCTTTTATGCAAGTACTTTACATGCTTTGAATATTTTTATTATAAACAATTTTATTTTTTGTCATATATACTGCTAGCATAGATCTTGTATCTTTCTCTTGTTTCATAATAAACTCCTAGAACAATAATTGTGCTTAGATTTAGTTTAAGCCCTAGATTCTTTTATTTGCGACTACTCCCCTTGCCTTCTCTAGGAGTTGGCCTAGACATAGGAGTTGAGGATCAGGTGACAACACCTTGACTCGAGGAAGGGCAAGTTCCAACTTTGGGATCTCCTCCCATTGGACAACTCAACAACTAAATTGCCTTCCTCCATTAGTTAGCTCACCACCTATGCTTTTGACTCAAGACAAGAGAGAAACATATCCCCGACATGTTTCCTCAATTAAAGGCTTGCTGATTTTTTATTCATTTTTTGCCTTTTATTGACTTTTTTGAGAGAAAATAGCTTAAGTGATTAAATAATCACTATTTACTCTAAGAAAGATGTTACTAAGGTAAAGTGGGTATTCTGAGTGTGAAAACGAATACCCCCAAGGCAGATAATGCATCCTAGTACCACTTTTCTAACTTTGACTTATTTACAAATACAATATCTTGTTTTTGCGGGAAATTTTTTATTGACTGGAAACATTAAAAAATCCTAGGGGGGACTTAGCGCAATTTCTATATGACTCAAAATTGATGTCTAGCATGGTAATATACATAAGCCATTAGACTTAAATGATCAAGCTAAGGCCTAACCATTAGTACATACTCCAACTTTGGAGGAAATGAGTGAAAAAACTCAAAAAATTTAATTCGCTTAAAAATTAATTCAAGTAAGAAATAATTAATAAGTAAAAAAAACACTCTAGAGTTATGCACTCATGATTAAGTCTTAGGAGGCTAAGCCTTTTACAAATTCATCATACTAGATTAATCTTATTACAATACCCCATAGGGGGATGGAAATGCGGTATAGAGAAGAAGAAAGAGAAAAGGTGGCCATATTGGCCGGCTAGACTTATAAACTCCGATTTTGAACTTCTTGTTCAATCCTTGGCGGCTCAACTGCAAGTCCATCCTAGTGCAACTTGGTGGGTAACAAGGCCTTTGGAGGAGGAGCGTTGGACACATCTCGAGGGTTGTTTAGCCTTGGAGCCTTTCTTGTTAGATGTGCATGCCTTAGAGCTTGACATGTATCACCTAGAGTTGAAGTGCTCCACACACGAGCCTATTTTGTGTAGAGTTAGGTTGCTTGTTGTGGACTAGGTCCACTCTGTATTGTTGGCCTCCCTCTCCTTTCATATAAATAAAGGGAGGAGAGACTCTTTTCATCACTTGATCATTATTCAGTCATATAGTCACATACTTATTTAGAGATGTGGGAGCTAGGGCAAATGTGTCTCTTTGTACACTTGTTCATTTCTATTTGTTCTCTTTGTCTTGAGCTCTAGGGTTCTTGGAGGAATTTCAAGAGAAGACCTGGGTATGGGTTTTTCCCTAAGAAGACAAGGAAGACTAGGGTTTGGGATAAGCTCTAGAGGGGCAAAAGGAGCATTTGATCTTGTAACTGTTGTGAGACAAGAAGACTAAGGTTTTGTGGCATTTGAAAACCTTTGTGCTACTTGGTGTGCTTGTTGTGTAGAAGATAGACGGAGACAATCTTGTACACTTGTGGGATGCAAGTGTAGGTGCCGAGGAGAACTTGTTGGTGTGCATGCTAGCTTGTTGAGGATCTTTGGTGGAGTGACCAGCTTTGTTTAGGAGTGATTCCTAGCTAGGAGAAGTTGTTGGTTAGGGTTTTTTTATGGCTTCCCTAGCTAGTATTTGGAGAGCTTGACTTGTACCAGCTTGTGAAAAGTTGTTGGTATGTACATGTACTTCATCTCTCTTATATATATATATATGAAATGTTTCAGCTGTCCAGATTTTGTGTGCTTGCAGATTTGAGTTCCAACTTATGTCATCTTCATCACTGAGTAGATTCTAGTGCTAGTTGTGCATGCTGATTTGACTTGACATTCAACAGAATTTGTTAAGTGATCTAACATATATAGAAGATGGAGCAGATTTAATGCCGTAATAAAATATTTTCAGATCAGTTATATGCTTGAGAAGTATGCCCAAAGGGATGAAACTTTGTTGCATTGAAGTATACTTGTTTGGTATTTATTTTCTTGAGCCGCCTTGTGAATTGGGTTTTAAGAGAAGTGAAGTATTAGCTACTGTAAATTAATATTTCAGATTCAGCCCTAAGGCTAAAAGTTCCTGAAGGGCTGAAACTTTGTTGCATTGAAGTATACTTGTTTGGTATTTATTTTCTTGGGCTGCCTTGTGAATTGGGTTTTAAGAGAAGTGAAGTATTAACTACTGTAATTTAATATTTCAGATTCAATCCGAAGGCTGAAAGTTCACAGAAAATAGAATTGGGAAACTTCAAGGTCGAGGTGAAATTTCTGAATTTGTAATAAAAGTCAGATTCACGAAACTTTTACATGGTATCAGAGCATTTAAGAGATTTCTACATGATATTAGAGCTGATTTGTTTGAGATTGCTCTCTTGGTGAAGAGGGAGTTGAATATTTTAGTTGTATTGTACATGGGAGTGGTGCTTGACCTATTACAGGTTGTTGGGTGTGTTGACCGCCTCTCCAACATAGGTGGTCAACTCCATGTGCCATGAAAAGATGCATCATTATATGCAAATTTGTCGAAGACTTTGGTTCTACAGGGCATTGTTTGGCCCCAACACTTCCTTTTGTAATTGGAATTTCCGCACCCCTGCGTGGGTTAATAATGTAATAGGTTTGCATGAGTCATGTCTAGGTCAATTACCTTGGGATCGGTTCACTGTGAGAGTTCCTTTCACCGAAGGTTTTTTATCCTCAGGTTATCAACTGGGCTTTTCAACCTTATTGCTTTCCCTTGAGTTTTTCCCTCACACTTGCAATAATTCCTCCAAAGTGGTGAACAACGTTCTAGTGGGCTTATCTTTTGGTAACTATTGTAGGGAATCATTGTAAGTGACCATGCAAGACATCTTAGAAAGTTTCGCGGAATTCCATCGAGTCTAGTATAGTTTTTTTTAATTAATTAACTTTTAATTAAATTTCCCTAAGTTTGGAGGTTTAATTATTTAATTAATTAATTATTTTTGAGTAAAAATTGTAAAAACTAGGTCCTTGTATTTTTGATAGGGGTATTTGTGCTCAAAAGAAATGGAATAGCACCCCCTACACCCTTGGACCAAGTTTCGGCTCGGTCAGACAACTTTTGCTATGGGTTTGTCCACCCGGAGTGTCAGTCAGTCAAAAACAACAATTTTAATTGCTAAAGTCCAAACATGGCAAAAATGTATTTTTTAAAAATGAGTTAAAAGGATGATGTAAAGATGGATAAAGGTGAGAGAGATTTTTCCTAATTTTTCCTAACCTTTCCTAACCTTTTCCAACCCTCACATCAACCCCCCACCTAGCCATAAAGCAAAAACGTCACTTTTTTCTAGAGTGGTGTGCCTTCCTTCTAGAAAGTCTCCAAAAAGTAAAAAATGATAAAAAAAATCAATGGAAGACTTATGCTATCCCTTGGCACGCTTTTCCTAACCTCCCACTACCTCTTTGCTTCATCCCAATGCCTCTCCACTCCCCTTCCCTCATTAATTCCTCTCCATTTCTCTCCTCTCCCCCAAATGGTGCGCCCTCCAAGGAGAGTTACAGCCCCCCTCTTGTGAATCTCCTAGGAAAATTTGTTTTTTGATGGTTGGGCTCCTTTTTCTCCCTTGGCACGCATCCCATAAGCCTCACACTACTCTTTTGTGTGATCCCAACATTTCCCACACCAATCTACACCCTAGATCTATGATCTAAACCCTAGATGGTGTGCCCTAGCCTTGGGATCTCATCTTGTGCTTGCTGGTGGACACTTGGCATTGATCCAAGAGAGGTAGGTTTTCCTCTCCAAGTATAAATAGATCCCTTTCCTCACTCCCAACTCACCATATCTTGAGCTAGTGTTATGCTACTTGATTCTTCTCTCTTTCTCTCTCTCTTTCTTTCCATCATTTCCATTCTTTAGCTCTTAGGGTTTTGGAGTAAGTTCTCTCCAAGATCCATTTCTTGAGTAATAAAGAGAAGCTTTGGAGGATTATTGGAAGAGTTATGCACATGCTTTTTCTTGCCATACACATGA
>JZKD02S1679236.1:10134-21513 GCA_000966675.3 Picea glauca
GGGCGCAAGCTAGTTTGAGGGTTTGGAGAGCTGCACGAGACCTGTATCCAGATTGCAGTTTCCTTCCAACCCATTTGAGATCCAGCCAGGGTGCTTCTATTGAGCCATCTATCATTAGATTCTGACGGTGGAATCTTGCAAATCGACTCATTTAGCCATCTAGGGCGCAGCTCTTTCGGACAGACATTTGGTGTTGCATGCAGAGTTTCAGAGCAGATCCGGACACATCCTTCCGACCCATTTCCGTATTTGGCGAGACGATCGTTTTGTGCCATATAGCAGCAGATTCCATTGGCAGAATCCTTTTGGGCGCATCCAGTGCTCCAGGAGGTGCGCAAATCCCCAGGGGTCCAGATCCAGTGCCTTAGAGACCGGATCCGAGATCCGACACTCATCCACTTCAGTCTAGAGGCCAGGGCGCTTCTATTGGAGCAATTTTTGGCGCATTTCGATGGTCCATTCTTCCGGACGAATTTTCCAGCGGGTAGCGGTTACCGTATTTCTCCGGAATCGCATATTTTTGCCGATCTATTCGTGCATGCATCAGATCTACTATCATCTTCTGATCACGAGTATTTTTATGTTATTTGATTGTATTCCAATACTGATCCAGGAGATCTGACTGAGGTTTATATTCCATATTTCCAGTAGGCTATTGTATTTCCATGCTCGAACCGTTATTATACATGATATTGGGCAGTTCATGTTCTCTACTTTTGCATGCATCCTTTATATGTTGTTTAAACCTTAAATATGTAACATGCACATGTAATAACCAACATGCGCATGCAATAACCCACATGCACATGCAATAACCATTAAGATCTCAAACATACAACTGAAACGCATCCAGAAACCCCCAGTGTATCAGATCTGCAAGACAGAATAGTAGATCAGTAGCAAATATCTCGATCGACGGGATCAGGGATATTTCACAGTGGTGAGTGATAGTACACAGAGACATGCAGAAGTGTACGGTGGGATTCAAAGGGATGTATTGGATTGCAGAGAGGAGACACCCTTAGGGGAGCATGGAGATGCCTCTCCTTTGTAGCAACACATAGTTCTAAGAGATCACCTTCACAGTATCAACAGTTGCATGAGAGATGAGGGGTGGAGAGTGGTTGACCAACATTTGGAGGAGTTACCCCCAGTTGTACTTGATGATTGGGGTTCAATGATGACTACAGGCGAGTATTTACCATGGGTACCGGTGGACGAGATTTTGGTTGAATCCTTGGGATTGACCAAAGCATATGATACTTTCCAGTCCTACAGTCAGCTATAGATGTTTCTGTTAGCCTTTCCTGACACTTTCATCATTGACAGCAACATGGGGGGAGATAGACAGTGGCAGAGGACATGGAGAGTTGTTAGGTCGACACCACTTACGACATACAACAGGATAGGGTTGGATCATCATATGCAGACAATTGAGACTTTGTGCGTGATGGTGAGTATCTTAGGCCATGGGATAGCAGACATCTCAGAGGGCGACACAAATACAAATTCTCATGGGGATGAGCACGGAGGGCTTCCGACAGTGATCAATATGACACAGGAGTAGTTAGTGGGGATTGGAAGTGATAAAATTCCAAGTTTTCCATGGGATCCGAGAGTCCATTTTGTTAGTACGTTGTTTCACCTTATGATGACCCAGGTTGCGCCAGAGAGCCACATACTTCACTTTGGGTTGGTTTTGGGTGGGCTTGCAGGGGCTTGTCCTATGGAGTGAGACGGTTTCTCCCTTTTGACCCTCATGATTGAGAATGGAGATGGTTGGGCAGATACTACTTCCACAGAGGTTCTCTTATTGATACAGCTTTTGGACAGCAGGTCCAGTTTCCACAGGTATTCCAACTTGAGGATCCAGGAGTGGGGGATCCAGTATGTATACGGGGAGCAGACAGTCATGATCAGAGTAGTGCAACACCAACATGGTGATCTTTGGCAGAGACTAGCCTGGGACCCGGGGATTGCAGGGCTGAGCATTTTCATTGACTGATGGAGGCGAGTGGACCCTTGCAGGGGAAAGTTATGTTGACCTTCCATTGAGCTTCAGTGTTGAGGAGAGCACGTCACTTGAGGGTGTTTTATGGAGGTCTTGCAGTACCTCACTATGGCAACAACATGTGTAGTTGGTGGAGACCGTGTTGGTCTTGGTATGGACTCATTTCGGGATGAGGTCATGTGTCACGTGCATGAGACTCATGGTGTTGATATGTTTCAGGATTATGCTTCACAGGGTATTGCAGTTCATGTCCTGATATGGGACCCAAGGGATGGAGTGCGTGATAGTTCATCTTTGGATGGAGCCTACTCTGTGTCCCACAGGTGGACATGGGACCCCGGTATTATATTTGGATGGATTCAGTTATTGCTTGAGGACAAGCAATATTCTAGCAGGAAGGACTGTAATGTCCCCACTTTGGGACATCATTATATTACTGAGTGTTTTGATGACCGGAGTAGCCAGATGGAGGTTATAGTGAGTACAGGGGCTATTGAGGGGTTTTCTGGCGGCCGACTTGCATCGCTCATCTTATTTCATCATCATGATCCATTCCACACAACTTGGCTTTGGTTTCGTTGCATTTCGACGATTTCCATAATTTTGAGTTATATTGGGCTATATGTTAATTAAATTCACTAAGGAGGTCATATTGGGCATAATACTTGGAGGAACCTCTTAGTGTAATAGCTCATTGGAATCGAGAGGAATAGCACTGGTTCAATGTTACCAGAATTGAACTGGTCATTGAACCGGTCGACCCCAAAAACCAGAACCGGGAGAAAACCTGAAAAAAACCGAATCAAAAAACCGGTCACTAAAAATACATAAAATATTCAAATTTTGAAAAACAAATACATATTCATGTGGATCCATGTGAATCCAAACCATTATACACAAATTTGCAAAGTTTCTCATATATATTCATGTGCATCCATGTGAATCTGATTCTAGAATCCAAACCATTATACACAAATTTGCAAAGTTTCTCATATATATTCATGTGCATCCATGTGAATCCAAACCATTATACACAAATTTGCAAAGTTTCTCATATATATATATATTACAAGTAATAGTGTATAAAACCAAAATAGCACTAAGAGTAAGTGCACTTAATGAGTCCATAGTCATATGAATATCCGAATCAAAATACATCATAAAAAAGGCTCTAAATGGCCTATAAAGTCCAAAAATAACTCTAGAGTCTAGGCTAGACTCTAGAGAGTAGAGACTACACAATCTAATAATCTGAATTTGCATACTGAAAGGAAGCCTTAGAGGACTCAGACTTGGACTCGGACTCAAACTCAGAGTCATCATCTACATCCTCAACATGAGTAGACTCAACAGGGGGATTTTGAGCCTGGCTTGATTCCTCTGGTCCAGAAGGCAAATATACAGGTGCAACATTGGTGCACACATTCTCTTGATGTGGCTCGAGATCCAAATCCAACCAAGAAAGGTCTTCATGGTCAAACACTGTTGGCTGAATCTCCACAACCGAATCTGATGAGGGATCAACATCATCCAAGGATATGTTGTTGGATTCAAGGGTCTTGTTCATCAATTGGTTGCGCCTCAACCTAAGGTTATACTGAACAAATACCATATCATTCAACCGTTTTTGCTCTAAACGGTTTCTCTTTTTGGTGTGTATACGCTCAAAAACACTCTAGTTGCGTTCACATCCAGAAGCACTGCATGTCTTGTTCAATATACGAATTGCAAATTTCTGCAATTCATGGCACTGACTACCAAATTGCTGCCACCAATAATATTCATGTAAAGACAAAAGAGATTTAGCAAAGGAGTTTGAAAGTTTGATTTAATTTTTTCCATGAATAATATAATTGAAAGACTTTACAATTACGTACCTGATGGATCCCTTGCTCTACTTCGAACAACCATAGCCATGCCAAAGGTACCAATACTCTCATTGAAATGCAAGAGTTTGCTGTGTATCTCATCTTGTTTGTTGGAATTAGGGACCATGCACTCAATGCATTTGTATAATCCTTCTCTTACCTCCCCATCTGCTTCAAAATATTTTCTGTAATGGTACCTTTCAAAGAGTTAAAACTTAAGAGTCAATGAGTTTGAACTTTGAAACATTAGCTAAAGTTTAAACATTTGCAAATTAAAATTTAATAATATCTCTTAAAAACTTTGAAATTACTTACTACTTACCTGGGATTCAAGTAATATCCTGCAGCATGTAAACGCCGATGGAGTTGTTTATTCCATCTTTCATCAATGATTCTCCACAAAGGAAGATACTTTTGCCTTTTACCCTGATATGCTTCCTTTATTGCCTCCTTGGCCTAATCCATGGCCTCAAACAAAACCCATGGCTGGTTTATCACCATCCACCATTCTCAAGACTTTCACAAGAGGCGCACTAAACCGCACTAACTCCTCTGCCCTTTTCCAAAATGCTTTCTCATACACTTTTTCAACAATCTCTTTGCCTTCGTCCTTCTTGCTCCATTGAGATGCATTCCACTCATCACAAGAGAACATCTTCCTCAGGTTGGCTTTTTTGTCAATCATGGATTGCAACGTAATAAAATTCGTTGAAAAACGTGTGATAGCTGACCTAACAAGCTCTCTTCCATCAATGTTTTTTCTCATAAGGTTCAAAACCCATGAGTGGTTGTAAATGTACCTTGTTATGCTTTTACCTTGTTCCACTGTTTTTTTCACCCATTCAATTTTCCCAATATCCTCAAGCATGAGGTCCAAACAATGGGCTGCACATGGAGTCCACCAAATGGTACAATGCTTTTCTTCTAACATCCTTGCAGCTGCAACATACTTTGCGGCATTATCTGTGATAACCTGTACAACATTCTGCACCCCCACCTCCTCAACTACTTCATCCAAAAGACGAAATAGTAAATTTGCATCTTTCACTTGATCAGATGCATCCACTGATTTAAGGAACATAGTTCCTTTAGGGAAAGCAATAAGGAAGTTGAGAATGGTGCGGGATCGCTGATCAGTCCATCCATCAGACATGATTGTGCACCCTGTTTTAGACCATGACTCCTTGATCTCTGTGAGGTATTCCTTTAGTCTTTCAACTTCATTTTTTAACAGATTCCCCCTAATATCCTCATAACCAGGTCCCTTGAAGCCCGATTCACATGAAGCTACAACATCCAACATAGATTGATAATAAACAGACCTTGCAGCATTGAAAGGTATGTCTGCATCATACCACCACCTAGCAATACATTCCCAAGCAACCTCCCTTTCTATCTTCTTCCATTTTGCATCAATAGTGGGCTGAGAACCAGGGGTAGTGCGGGGTAAAAAAAATGAGTCAAGGTTATCACGAGGCATTTTGGATCCTGATGCACCAACACCACTTCCACCAACATGTTCTACTTCTTCCCTAGGATTGGTATAAGGATCATGCCCAGGGATTGGGAAAGCAGAGGATTCCTCAAAACTAGGCATTCTATCTTGAGGATCACTATCAAATCGAGTTCCACCACTACTTCTCCCCACCTCTTTTTTAGCCTTCTTAGTCTTGGCTTTATCTGCTTGAAAGCCTTCAAGAAGGCCCATCATCTCAGCTTTTAGTTCATCAGAAATTTCCAAGCATGGTTTTATATTCCCCCTTGCATTGGCTAGATGTTGTTTGATCCTATGAATACCTCCCCCACCAACCTCCTTTTTGCAATAATTACAAACCTTTGACCCATCAATCAATTGGCAATGAAACCATGCTGGATCCCTCTTTTCTTTAGGAGCCATGGAAACAAATAAAAATCTGCAAATAAAAACCCTATGTGTTTTTAATGGCTAGGAGAAAACAACAATACTTTTTTCGGAGAAAACAATAACAATTTTAAGGGGAGTAAGTGCATAGTTTACATACCTTGAAAACAAGCTCCAAATCTGCCCCAGAAATATGCTCCAAAACAACTCCAAATATGCCCAAGAAATATGCTCCAAAACAACTCCAAATATGCTCCAAATATGCTCCCAATCCTCTCCAAATCAGCTTCAAGAAAAGAGGCAAAATAACTCTCCAAATGAGCCCAACAATCACCTCTACAAAGCAACCTAGCAACCTCTCCAACTCAACCCTGCAATCAGCTCTCTAAACTCAAGAAAAACCCTTAGCTGAAAAACTCAAGAGAAGCCAAATGAGTAGTGTGAGTGAAAGAGAGGGGGTGGGGTTGCCTTTATAGCTTCATTAGGGGCTCTAGACAATTCTAGAAGCTTCCCATGCATGCCCCTAACCCTAAAATTTAAAAAAAAATTAATTTCCCCCTACCTTTTTCTGGTTGCGTGCATCTTCAGCAAAAAAAACCGGTTCCATATGGAACCGGCCGGTTCAGGCAAAAAAAACTGGTTCCATACGGATCCGGTCAAGAGCGCTTTCGTGAGGCGGTTCGGATTGGTCGGGGCTCAGAACCAGTTGGACTGGCTGGTTTTACCGGTTCCGGTTCGCTTCTTGTAACTATGAGCACTACAGAATAGGATGATGAGAAGTGAATTTCAGTGGCCAGGGAAGCCACAAGGAGGGATAAACTACTTTTTAGAGGAAAAATGGTTAATTAATTAATTAAAGTGATTTAATTAATCTTTCCCGACACTTTCATCATTGACAACAACATGGGGGGAGATAGACAGTGGCAGAGGACATGGAGAGTTGTTAGGCTGAGACTACTTGATAGGAGTGCTTTTATGACATACAACAGGATAGGGGTGGATCATCATAGGCAGACAGTTGAGACTTTGTGCGTGATGGTGAGCATCTTAGGCCATGGGATAGCAGACATCTCAGAGGGCGACACAGATATAGATTCTCATGGGGATGAGCACGGAGGGCTTCCGACAATGATCAGTATGACACAGGAGCAGTTAGTGGGGATTGGAAGTGATAAACTTCCAAGTTTTCCATGGGATCCGGGAGTCCATTTTGTTAGTAGGTTGTTTCACCTTATGATGACCCAAGTTGCGCTAGAGAGCCACATCACTTTGGGTTGGTTTTGAGTGGGCTTGTCCTATGGAGCGAGACCGTTTCTCCCTTTTGACCCTCATGATTGAGCATGGAGATGGTTGGGAAGATACTACTTCCACAAAGGTTCTTTTACTGATACAACTTTTGGACAACAGGTCTAGTTTCCACAGGTATTCCAGCTTGAGGATCCAGGAGTGGGGGATCCAGTATGTATACGGGGAGCAGACAATCATGATCAGAGTAGTGCAACGCCAACATGGTGATGTTTGGCAGAGACTAGCCTGGGACCCGTGGATTGCAGGGCTTAGCATTTCATTCACTGATGGAGGCGAGTGGACCCTTGCAGGGGAAAGTTATGTTGACTTTCCATTGAGCTTCAGTGTTGAGGAAAGCACGTCACTTGAGGGTTTTTTATGGAGGTCTTGCAGCACCTGACTATGGCAACAACATGTGCAGTTGGTGGAGACCATGTTGGTCTTGGTATGGACTTGGAGGATGGACTCATTCCGGGATGAGGTCATGTGTCACGTGTAGGAGATTGATGGTGTTGATATGTTTCAGGATTATGCTTCACAGGGTATTGCAGTTCACGTCCTGATATGGGACCCAGGGGATGGAGTGCGTGATAGTTCATCTTTGGATGGAGCCTACTGTGTGTCCCACAGGTGGACATGGGACCTGTTGCCATCCTTATACACACTTGCAAACGTGAGCTAAGTCCTGCTCACTTAGTGTGTCCTTGGAGGCATAATGCCTAGGTTCAAAGTCCACGCTGTCACTTTGACTTGAACCTCTTCCGTCTAGGCTTACTCCCAGGGAGGCCAAAGGGGGGTAGACCCTAGTTTCTAGATGAGATTTAGATTTTAAGTTCTAGGAGTTGGTTTTAATTATTTAAATAGTTGGGGGAAAATCTAGTCTATGATGTGAAGCAGCAATGCAAGATGCAACACTTAGTATGAACAGTCAAACCCTTTCCTAGGACAACTAAGACTAGTGCCTAAGATTGGGCAAGGGGTTAACTAAATTAATGGGAGATTAATTACAAAATGGTTGCAAGATTACAAATATTACAACAAGATTAAGTACAAGATAGATACAAAGCTAAAATAAAGAATATCTAAGATTACAACAAGGCAAAACTAAAATGGATACAATAGATACAAAATATACAGATACTAACTAGCCAGTTGCTTGTATGTGCAGGAATTAAAGATGATCCAGATAAGACAGTTGTCAACACATCAAGCCAAGCATGCTCGCAATAGAATGTCTCCTCAACTTGGAAACACTACTCTATTGGACTGCTTATCAATGGCACATAAACAATCACTCAAGATCCAATTAAGAGAGTGCCTCCAGGATGATGCACAACTTCTTGAGGGATCACACCACAAATATGAACACCAATATAACTGATAGATGCTTGAAAGATAAAAGTGTTCCAGATCACAGATATAACCACTTAGATATCTAATCAACAACTCATAAAGATAACTTGCATGTAAATATGAAATAAACGTGCTTGCAAGTGTAAATGTAGATTGTCGAAGTTGTAGATTAAGGATTGATTAAAGTTGTTAAGTGAGATTCAATACTAACTAAGTGTCAACCCAATACGTTCCTCCCCTTGTTACCAAGTAACTGCTGGGTGCTCAAGAAGTATGGCAACGAGGCCTACCCTAGCTCCACAGGTCAGTCCAACAAAAAGAGTACTCTCGGAAAAGGACGCTCCACGCCACGAGACCGTCCCTGGCCTAACATCTTTCTGTTGCTTGCTCTAGTTCCCGTTTTAAATGGTGAAGATGGTTGGTAAAGGTGTCCTATTAAGTCTAATGAGTTGTTAAACCTATGGACTAAGTGTTTTAAAGTTTTTGAGTGCGTTATGCTTGCTCAAAGATGCCAAATGGTCTCAAAACCAAAATTGAAGATGGAGTTCTTAGATTATTGAATTATTGCATGTAAAGCGTAAAGAACTCAAAATAACTTGCGGAATGAAAACAATTATTTAAACCATTGAGATACCCATGTTTGCTTGCAACTATTAAAAATAAATTCTTGAGAAATGATAGCTTGCATGTAAAGAAATAACGAAAAAACAAAAGATTTAACTTGTGCCTCCATGGGCCTAAACTAGCATTGGTTGTGTGAGATCTACTCTAGATAATTTTAACCATTAGCATGCATGTAAGATATCCACAACTAAACTAGCTAAGCTATAAAGGAAAAATGGAAAAGAAACTAAGCTAAAGCTGGAAATGAAAAACTGAAATGAAAGAGAAGGCAAGCCACTTGGGGACCCTCCTTTGGGCTTGCTTACAATGCTTGAGATAGAAGGAGAAATAAGAAATTTTATTACCACTTTCTAAGGGGGTCTTTGGAGATGTGTTGTGACTGAAAACGGGCAGCATGCACCCTTGACCTGGCGAGAACCTGCAAAAATCAACAAGCTATTGCTTGCTGAAATTGCTGCAACACACTCACAAAAGGTTAAGAAAATTTCTGTTTTGCAACAGAAATTTCCCACATATAAAAAACATAATTATAAATTATTGAAATGACCTATCTACGTGAGTTAGCAACCAAAATCTGAAATGAGTAAGAACAAAAATGGTAAATGGGAAAAGCTCATGAAGTTTCAATGAGTGATGAGGGTAGATCCTTGCTCGAATCTATCCCAACAACCCTCTTGAGATGACCTGCAAATCTTGAACACAATGTGAGAAGAAGAATAGATAATGTATAGCATGCATCAACAACACAACAAAGTTTATATCATAGACACATGCAAAACATATAAGCCAACAACTATCCTATTGCTTGACTTAGCTAAGTAAACAAAGTTTACCCAAGCATATATTCAATATCCACAAAGTATTTAAAACAATAATAGTATCACCTCACAATAGCATGGAAATCCAGACAAAGTCTTGTATTCCAGTGTTCCTCTAAAGCTTTGCTTTTATTACCAAGGGAAGAGGTTGTAGCAACAAAGTTGCTCCAAGCTCTTCAAGAACAAACAAAATGAAGCAAAGTGACAATGTGAGAGAGAGGGAGATGGTAAGAAATTGGTAGCATAACAATACTCAAAAGAATGGTGAAGAATGAATGAAGGAAGGGTCTTACTTATAGCTTGACAAGCAAAGAGACCCCTCTTGGATCTTTGCCAAGTGTCCAAATCCAAGCCACATATGAACTCAAGTGAAGAGGGCGCATGTATTTTAGGGTTTGAGTGAGAAAGGAAAGAGGGGATGAGGTGGAGGGTGAAGTGGCAACCTAAGAAGTGTGCATTGGCCAAGAGAAAGGCCCACGCCTAGCCTTAAAGCTAGTTTCTTCTTTCAAGCAAGATGTTTCCACTTTTTCCAGGAGTGGGGGCGCATTTCCCAAGGAAGGCGTGAGGTAAGTGAGTGGAGTGTGGTTTGAGTGTGTGGCACACACTCTAAGATGACGTGGGAGGCTAAGGAAAGGCGCACCTCATGAGGGAGGGGCCCACGACTCACTTTAAAGTGAGTTTCTAACTTTTGCTTGGAAGGGGGGGCACAATTCCCAAGGGGGGTGTTGACCGCCCATTTTGCAACGGTGGTCAACTCATGTGCCATGAAGTTTGCATCATTAGATGCACCTATGTTCCAGACAGTATTGGTTCTACTTGGGCATTTGATGCCCCAACACAAATTTTGTAAATGGAATTTCCGCACCCCTGCGTGGGTTGATAATGTAATAAGTCTGCATGAGTCATGAGTTAGGTCAGGTACCTTTGGATGTTTCCATTAGGGGAGTTCCTTTCACCGAGGGTTTTTTATCCTCAGGTTGTTAGCCGGGCTCTCGGGCCTGGTTGACTTCCCTTGAGTTTTTCCCTTCACATATGCAATAATTTCCTCCAGAGTGGTGAACGACGTCCTAATGGTCTCGTCCTTGGGTAACCTTTGTTTAGGAATGTTGTAAATGACCATGTCAGACAGTGTAGAAAGTTTCGCGGAATTTCGTTGAGTCTAGATAGGTTTTTTTTAATTAATTAAAATTAATTAATTTTCCTAAGGTTGGAATTTTAATTATTTAATTAATTAAAGGTTTTTGAGCAAACATTGTAAAAACTCGGTCTTGGAGATTTTGATAGGGGTATTTGTGCTCAAAAGAAATGGAATAGCACCCCCTACACCCATAGTCCAAGTTTCATCTCAGTCGGACATGTTTTACTAGGTCTTTGTCCACTTAGAGTCAGAGTCAGTAAAAAACAACAATTTTAATTGCTAAGGTGACATTAGTCATATGTCGAAATTATTGTAATTTGGAGTTAGTGAGTTAGTGGTAAGGTGGCAATGAGCAAGTTAGACCCTTCTAACCTACCCAAACCCATCCTAACCTCTTAGAACCTTAATCTACCCTTTTT
>JZKD02S1679236.1:113110-126478 GCA_000966675.3 Picea glauca
AATTATTAATTAAATGAATATTTTAATGGAGAAAAAGAAAAGTGAAAGAGAAAAAGGACGGCGGAGGGTTGGAAAGGCATTATTGACTATTCATTTCAAAAATTGAGTTTTGGGAGAAGAGCTCGGTGAGCAAATGAGGGTTTCAGCTGGAAACCCATTTCGTCACTCGGATTCGGCAGTGAAACTATTTGTCCTAGCCGGGAGATTGGAGAAGCCATTGCGGCTTTTCATTTGCAGGTATTGGCATTGTGTTTTCAAGGAGATTTATTCGAGAAGACTTTCATTTTCAGATCTGAGAAGAGAGAGGGCATTCTTCTTTGGCATGTGGGAAGTATTGTGCGTTTTTTTCCTTGAGCTAGACGCATCTTCTACTTCTCTGCTGTGTGTGGTCTACTGGAGCCGATTTTTCCCAGCCTTCCAGACGTGATTTCTTTGATTGAGCGTGATCTTCATTGGTGATCCTTGCTGGTCGACTTTTTTTTGGTGCTGCATGTTCCCTTGGCTGGTCGTGTTTCTCATGCTAGGGGTTGCGTGTTCTTCCTTGTGATACGTGGGAGGCAAGGTGGGAGATTGCTGTGGGTCGACTTCTCCTTGTGGCTGAACCTTGCATTGCAGAGAGGAATATCACGGAGTTTAGAGGCTGCCATATCAGTCAAACCAAACAACAGGACGATAACCACATGAGTCGTTCTCTTATCAGCTCGTGTGGGCAGATTGGGGCGTTTTCTCTTGGCTGTGTATGAATGGAGGTTCCAAGTTTTCTATAGCAGTCATCCTCTTCATCTTTGAGAGGTATTTCTGCTTCTTTTTGATTGTCTTCAGTTCTGCATTATTAATCAATAAAATCAGCCAAAGTATGGTCAGCGTGTTCATTAAAATGTGACTGTTTTTTACCATTATTTTTATGTGTTTTATTTAATGTCAAAACCACATGTTATGCATCTCATTGGGGAGGTATAAGGGGTTAGTAAACCAATAAAACAGCAAGTAAAACAAAGAAATACATTGCAGTCTATTAGAATTTCATCTTCAGCAAGCAATTACAGAAGTATGCAAAGTGTTTGACGAAAGTCCAACACCAGAACATAAGGCTTTCTCCAACTTTTGCAACCAAGAATATTTCAGAAAACTTTTACCCTTTAACTCTTGCGTCCATCACTTGTTGACTCCATTAACCCTTTAGGCACTGATCCTTAGACTCTAGCATTGAAGTGATAGTGACTAAACAAGCTTTCAAAACCTCATTAACTTGAAACCCTAACTAACAACTAACCCTAAGAAGTTGACGTCACCCCTAGGATATTTCATCTTGACGCAGCGATCTATTATATGTAAGCAACTGAATGATGTTTAATGCATTGATTTGATTCAAGGAGTGATTATATTCATCGGATGCTATATTGTTCGAGTATTTATTGACAAGTAACATCATATTGCCATTGTTATTATTGCAAACATTGACTTCGTCAATATTTACTGCTGTATTTGCTCATATATTGAACTTAGATAGTCACTGACTTATGAAGTATTAACCAGTATTGCACGTACTAGTTTTATTGTTGTCTTGTCTCGCAAGCAGGTGCCTTCTCCGTGGTTATACTTTATTTGACTATCTCTTTGGGCGATAATCCGTGAAAGGGGCAAATAGCCTTAATCCTTTAACCCTTTCCCTTTCAAACCCCAGATTCCCAGGGACGTCTCCCTTGGGCCTAGCCTCCCTAAATAGAAAGGACCTCCCCATTGTGGTGACATTGGGTGGGGTAGGTCCCTGTTACGCCAGTTTGGCCTTCTACTTTATAACCTTTGCTCCTAGCTACAAACTGTGCGATAACAATCCCCATGATGCAAACTATGTGTATAATCAGAAATTTCTAGATCATACCTCTCATCAAGCCCCTGCAAATCTGAATGCCCCTCGTGCTTGACCATCCCAAGAGCCTCTTCTCTCAAATCTTCAGTACCACTAACATCCTCTTGTGTCATGGCTGCCATAGATAACTGAGTCTCTGCTGATGAAGAATGTGCCAACTCAACTCCACACATGGCCCATCATAATCATCATAGTCATCATATGTACTCTCAATCCGTCCATCACATCTATTGGTGTTATCAACCTCATAGGACATCTTTAATGATATATTGGAGGCTGATGTTTTGTTAACCCCATTGCACACCTCCTCAAATTGAGTAGATGCATGCACTTCCAATAAGTTGTCCTGGGGTTCTGTCAAATTTCCCTCATGAGATGAGGCATCCCCATCACCAACCACCTCAGATTTGAACTCTTCTTTTTTCTTCCCAACTAAGTGATGCTCCATCCACTTAGAATGCTCTAACAATGTTGCTAGAATCTTCTGACCTTCTTGAGGAGTTTGTAACAATTCTGCCAAGAGTTCCTATATTGTCTTCATCTCTGGTATGTGATGTAGTCCTCTTCACCCAGAGTCATAAAAAGAACATGTAATACACAGGCTGGTAGGAATACCAGCTCTGATACCACATATAATAAACTGGAACACACATGCAAAAGTCACCAACATCATCACACAGTAACTCAAACGCATTCAGAAACCCCCAGAGTATCAGATTTAGTAGCCAAAACCGTAGTACAGCGGTAGATATCCAAATCAATTGGATCTGGGATATTTCATCGTTCATTCCTGTCCCCCATATTTTCCTCTTATTCTGACTGTGACTCTGAATGAAATATGTTATCATCCCTTCTCTGTCTCTTGTATGTGATATACTCCCTGTCCTCCGGAAACATTAAGATAGCATGCACTCATAGGCTGGCAGGAACACCAGCTCTGATACCACTATAAAATCCCCTTTCAGGGTTTCTGATATGTTTTTGTTTATATTTAAATTTCAGATCTTTTCCTTAAGGAAACTTCACAACAGACCCACAGCAATTTGGCACATATATGGAATTTTATCACATTCAAATACCAAAAAGAAGTAATGACCTTCAATGTAGATAATTACAATCTTATTCAACTGTGATAACAACATTAGTTCAGCAAAAACAATCAGATCTGTTCATTTGTTTCTGACCTGTAAATAACTCGACTTGTCAGCAATAAACATCCTGGATTGACCCTCTTTTTGATGTACCCAAATCAACAAATGATGGCACGATTTGATGAGCAAATTAGAGGAGAGTTACAACAGGGTGATCTGTGCTGAAATAACTCCCTCTTGAGACCTTGCAAACAACCAATGAATAATTCGGCTCCCCCACTTTGATCTCCATGCTGCAAGTAAGAGGTGTGACCCTTCTTTAGATCCACACGAGCTGTATTATGGTGCGCCCTCCCTTTTAGAAATATACCAGCAGAAAATCATCCCCCTTTTCTATGCCACGAGCTGCCAAAGCTTATGCGGTCTCCCATACTTCCTCCCACAGGCTGATAATAATGGTGTGACTGTTGATGATTGCAGAGATGTGAGACATTCTCCAGCTTACAAACCTTTGAGATGTGGATCATTGCAGCTATGTGAGACTTTCTCCAGCTTACAAACCTAAGAGAAAGCCCCTAAGAAGGGTACGTGGTTCCTATCTGAGACAGAGCTGGGACGTAGAGATGACCTCCTCCATTCAGAGAGTTGAGAAGAACTCCAGATGATTATCCTATAGGAAAGGCGATCTGTTGAGTCGGACGTGCCTTTGGTTGAGCACAAGGTGAACATGTGAAATCCCAAAGTGTTGGGTGCATCGTCATGAGAACATAAATGAAGATGATGTATTAGCCTCCTCTGAGCAGCAGAGTTGACGAGAAACTCCAGATGACTCTCCTGTGTGATGCAGTGGTAAAGAAGATCTGTTGAGTGGACGTGCCTGTGGACGAGCACAGGTGAACGTGTGAAGAATTGGTTCTTCTGTGTAATGTAGTGAGCCAGAGATATGGACATCCCTATGGATGTGCCCCTAGTGGATGAGCACTAGTGGGTGTATCAGATCCCTTGCTATATTTTTCAAGAGTCAGACCTGTCTATAACCGTAATTGTAATGTAAAGGGTACAAGTTGGCCCCACCTTAATGTGATTAGTAATAAATGTAAAAGATAATTAATCTGATTAATATTAATTATAATGTGACTTAGAGAGGTCGGCCCTGTTGTGCCAATAGACACTTCTATTGACAGGACAAGTCTAATATAAGTAAAGGAAGATTCCCCATTGTGGAGTCATATCCTTCACACAAGTTTGGAAATTTTAGCAAGTACTTCCTCTTGGGAAAAGTGCGCACCTCTCTTGGGCACAACACCCTCTTGTGTGCTAGGTCTTATTAGTGGTGAAGGTCTTTCTCTTGAAGAATATAGCAAAGGATTTGGCTGGGTTTTCTTCCCTTGTTGAGAAGGGTTTCCTAGGATACTTCTTTTGTTCTTGTGCATGGTGTTTCTTCTTGTGATCTTGGTTGCTGCAACATTATTGTTTATGGTTAAGACAAATGCAAAAATTGGAATGAACTACATGCTTAACCTAGCTTATTGAAAAATCAACATGGTATAAGAGCATAGGTCTTGGAGAACCCATTGCACAAGCTACAAGCTTTTACGAGTCATCCCTCCTCTTCTGCAAAACCGTACGACCCTCCTAGGGTTTCAAAAAAATCCGTACGACCCTCTTCTTTTGAGTGTTTCAACACTTGGAACCTTGACGTTGGTGCTAAAATTACCATAGGAGTGTACGGCCTCCTTCAACGCACCTCCAACAAGCTTCAGATTGCATTTTCGAGCATTTTGACTTTTTGGCCTTGGGGTTTCTAGGGTTTCTGAAATTTCTGCAGAAATTTCAGAATTAGGGTTTCTGCTACTCCTTGAAGGAGCTCTTCAACTCAACAGTGTTCTCCTATCTTTCAAAGGCTTATTGTTGTCAGTCATAAGTCCAACTAAACTGAAAAGTGCTAGCCTAGCCTAGTCGTTAGGTTTACTAGCCAAGATGACAAAGGTTTGTGAAAAATCCAAAAATGAGCAAAATCACAATCGAAGGAAAGCTTGATGATTCAAGCAAAATCAGTTCCAGGAAAACAAGAAATGAAGACATCAACATATCAACACCCTCAGGTATGCACTTGTATATATATTATTTGTATCATTGTCATGAGGGTAATTGTAGGAAGAAGGAACCTTTTGCTGAAGTTATGGATCCAAAGGGATCTTAGTGCATTCAGAGGAACACCACACTGTGTTGTCGTCCTTATACACACTTGCAAACGTGAGCCAAGTCCTGCTCACTTAGTGTGTCCTTAGAGGCACAATGCCTAGGTTCAAAGCCCACGCTGTCACTTTGGCTTGAACCTCTTCCGTCTAGGCTTACTCCTAGGGAAGCCAAGGGGGCTAGACCCTAGTTTCTAGATGAGATTTACGTTAAGTTCTAGGAGTAGATTTTAATTAGTTAAGGTTTAGGGGGAGTCTAACCTATGATGCAAAGGCAACAATGCAAGATGCAAGATTCCTTATGTCAAGCAAGCTTTTCCCTAGGTCAACTAAGACTAGTGCCTAAGGTTGGGCAAGGGGTCAACTAATATGTAAGGGTGTTTAATTACAAATAAGATTATAAAGATACAATTATCCACAACAAGATTATATACAAGTATTTACAATAATGAATGCTAGATACACAATATTACAATATAGCAAGCTAACCACGTTTGTTTAAATGTACACGAAGTTAGATACAATCAAGATGTGAACATCATCAACACATTAAGCCTAAGCATGCCCCAATAGTACTTACTCTATTGGAATGCTCCTCAATGACAACATCAACACTCAAAATCCACAAGGAGACTTAGAAGATCTGAAAGCCTTAAACAAAGTGTTCCACAAGAGTTAAAACATTTAGTTAATTACCCACAAAGCATTACTTGTAGATGAGATTGGAAGATTGTACTTGCAAGTGTTTAACCTTAAGATATGCCAATTTGAACCAAGGTTATTAGTTTCTTAGTGAGTTAAGGGTTTTAAGATTTGAAAGATTTTAATTACCCTAACTAAGTGTTTGACCAAAAACCTCCTCCCCCAATTACCAAATGGCTGCTGGATGCTCAAGGAGTGAGGCAACGAGGCCTACCCTAGCTTCACAGGTCAACCCTAAAGAACCGAGTACTCCCGGAAAGGACGCCGCGCGCCGTGAGACTGTCCCCGACCTAGCACCTTCTGTTGCCTTCCTCAATCCCCGTTTTAGAGGGCGAAGATGGTGGTTTATGGTACCCTATTAAGTCTATTAGGTGTATATATCAATTGGTTAAGTTTTTAGAAGTATTAGAGAGTGTTTTAATGACTTTTAGTTGCCTTTAAATGGTGATTTTATATCAAAACCGAAACTTTATGCAGCTTGAAAATAAGTGTTTTTTAAGCATGAAAATGAAGCACCTTAACACATGTAAAGCATGTAAAGAGAGCTGAAATAAAGATTTATTGCATCACCATTAGTTAAGCTCAAACATGAAAAGCTTGTAATGAAATAATGCTAATGAACAAGGGCAAGAACAGCTTGCCAAAGGAAGAAAAGAAGATTTACAGCTTATCACCACTTATCTTATGATTATTATTGCATTGAGATAAAGCATTAAGTGTGATGAAGAAAGATTGAGATTGAGATGTGTGCCTACACTATCAACATATCCAACGATACTTTAAACTTGAAGTGATGGCAAATGGCCTTAGGTGTGAAGTGACATGAAAGAAAATACCACTTATTATACCATCAATGCATTAAACCATTTAGTGTTGGATTATAGCATGTAACATAAAATAGAACTTGATATAGCTTAAAACATGCAAGTAGATTATGCCCAAAGGGCTTAGGCTAAAGATTAATGTGTGAATGAGTCTAGATCTAGATAATTTTAACCATCAAAGCATGAATAAACCATTAACACATCATTACCCTAGCCTTACGATTTTGGGGATCTCTCTCCCAAGGTGTAGGTAATTATTAAGATAAGAAATAACTTGGAAAGAGAAAGAGAAGCAAAAAACAAACCACTCACAATGGCACAAGGTGGATGCAAGCCTACCTTTATTGTGCCAAAGGGTTTGAGAAGAGAGCAATCTACAAACTACTATCAACAAACACTTGCTAACCCCCACGTCCTAGCTTTAGAAGATGATTTTGAAATGAAAAACTTGAAAATAGATCTAACCCTAAGCTCACACGTGGGAGGTAGGCCGTACCAATTTTCCTCCCAAGCTATGAGCCACTAAAAATGACTAAAAAATGAATGGATCTATGCACAAGAAGCTAGAAAAGTGAAAAGAAAGGTTGAGATTTGTTACCCACTTGAAGAGAAGGGTCTTGGAGTGTTGTGTGGCTGATTTTGGGCAACTTAACCCTCTCAACCTGATAAGAACCTGCAAAAACCAGCAAGCTATGCTTGCTGGAAAAGCTGCACACAACAATAAAGATGAAGAAAAATTTCTGTTTTAGGGCAGAATTTTTTCACATAATTTTTTTATGATAAAAAGTAGATTTAGATGACCAATCTATGATGTTAAGCTAGCTGAAATATTATGTGAAATGGACGAAGAAAAGAATGAGAAAAGGAGTTTGAGTAAGCTTTGAGGGAAGACTCCTCCTTGAGGCTATCCCAACAAAACCCTAGAAGCAAACCTGCAAAACTTCAACACATGTGATGCATACGAGTAGATAATATGGCTGAATATGCTAACAAAATAAAATACTTGTATCCTATTAGCAAACCCACTTATATAGATCAACAATAATACTAGTTGTGTGATCTACCCGAGTAAAATACTTTACCCAAGAATCTACTCTATACAACCCAAGATGCCAAATCCACAATATTACCTCATATGCAACCAAGAAACAAGAATACTCGTTGTTCTTCCAATCCTCCAAAGTTTCTCTTTATTACTCAAAGGGAAAATCTTGAAGCAATGAATTGCTCCAAAACCCTCAAGAGCAAAAGAATGGATGCAAGATGGAAAGGAGAGAGAGAGATGAGATGGAAATCAAGTAGCATAACAATAGCTCAAGATATGGTGAGCAAAAGAGTGAGGAGAGGGTTCTATTTATACTTGGAGAGGCAAACCTACCTCTCTTGGATTAATGCCAAGTGTCCACCACCAAGCACAAGCTAGAATCCCTGGGGGGGGCGCAACTCTAGGGTTTTGGACAAGGAGTGGAGAGGAATAAATGCCAAGTGAGTTGTGGGATCATGATAAAAGGTGACGTGGAGGGCTAGGGAAGGTGTATCAACAAGTGGAGGGCCCCCCCACTCACCAAAATCGAATTTCTAGAGTTTTCTCAAGAGGGGGGGCGTAACTTCCCTTAGGGGGCGTGAGGGTTTGAGAGGGTGAGTGAGTGAAGGGGTGTGTAAAGGTTGGAAAAGGTTGGGTGGGTTAGAAATAGGTTAGGAAACATCTCTCTTACCCTTTTCAATCTTTACATCATCCTTTTAACTCATTATTACAAAAAAACATTTTTACTATGTCTAGACTTAGTAATTAAAATTGTTGTTTTTGACTGACTGAGACTCCTGGTGGACAAACACCTAGCAAAATTTGTCCAACTGAGCTGAAACTTGGTCCAAGGCTGTAGGGGGTCTCATTTCATTTCTTTTGAGCACAAATACCCCTATCAAAAACCCAAGGACCTAGTTTTTACAATTTTTGCTCAAAAAAAATTAATTAATTAAATAATTAAACCTCCAAACTTAGGGAAATTTAATTAAAAAAAATTAATCTAGACTCGTCGGAATTCCGTGAAACTTTCTAAGATGTCATACATGGTCATTTACATCATCCCTAAACAATAGTTACCAAAGGATAAGCCCATTAGAATGCTCTTCACCACTTTGGAGGAATTATTGCAAGTGTGAGGGAAAAACTCAAGGGAAATTAATAAGGCTGAAAAGCCCAATTAATAACCTGAGGATAAAAAACCCTTGGTGAAAGGAACTCTCCCAATGAACCCATACCAAGGTAACTGACCTAAATATGACCCGTGCAGACCTATTACATTATTAACCCACGCAGGGGTGTGGAAATTCCGTTTACAAAAATAAGTGTTGGTGGCAAAAAACCCCCGGTAGAACCAAATAGTCTTCGACAAATGAGCATCTGATGATGCATCTCTTCATGGCACATGGAGTTGACCCCCCTAGTTGGATAGACGGTCAACACACTGGAAGTAAAGACTCCAGGTTTGATTGTTGTAATTGTCATTCCTCTAACCTATATTTATAAAGTTTGCTACAAGTAGGTGTTGTAGATGGGACAACAATCCTTAAATTGTTTTGATTCTAGAGATGTACTCATTATTCTCCTTTAGGAGATATTCGTGTTTTGGTTCCTCTTGTTTTCTTGTTCCAAACAGGTTAAGAACAAAAGAAGATGCTTATCCTTCAAAGGGAGTCACTTGACTCAGAGGGAGTCAAATCTATTTGAGAAAGAGGAAGAATAGAACCATCATTGAGACAACCAATGCAATAATGAATGATCAAAATCCTTCTAGGATTCCATGGGCAAAAGCATGCATGACACAATATATGTGCAGAACAAGAGTCTTCACCAGACTTTGAAAAACATAACTCCCGAAGAAGTCTTCACCATAATGAAGCCTGAGATTGAACATTTCAGGTTATTTGGGTGCCCAGTGTATTTTCATGTACCCAAAGAGAAGAAGTCCAAGCTAGATCCTTTAGAAAGAAAGGATACAGTCAATCTTCAAAGACATTCCAGATCGACATCCCTGGTCAGAGACAGATTGAGACAAGCAGATACATTGTCCTTAAAGAAGAGATAGTCTTTCAAAGACCCAGAGAATCTCAGATGGAGATTGACAGTGAGACAATACCTTCTCCCGCTTCAACAGTTCAGAGGGAGACAAACATTATTCCAGTTGATCCAGTTTCTCCAGTTGATATGTTCAAAGATATTGCAGTAAGGCATAAAAGGCCTACCTAGACTCACTCTGCAAGAGACAGAGAAACATACAAGCATCTCAAGGCACATCCCGAGAAAGAAAAAGAAATTTTCGAGCTATCCTTCAGTCATGAGCCACTTCATTGATGTTGAGCCTCCTTGTCTTAGAGAAGCAACAAGAGAATAGGTATGGCAAGATGCCATAACAAAAGTATACCAGTATATCTTAAAGAATGATGTATAAGATATTATTCAGGGACCAGAAGGGAAATCTGTGGTAACTTCCAAGTGGATCTATAAGATCAAGCATGTAGCTGATGGAAGTGTCGAGAAATACAAAACGAGATCTATAGCCAGAGGTTTCTCACAAATAGAGGGAGTTGTCTATGATGACACACTTGATCCAGTAAACCCGATACCCGTCCATCCGTACTACCATCCATGAGTTGGAAACTATATCAGATAGATAGATTCTTGATGAGTTTGGAGTTCAACAAGAGTGTTGCTGATCCAAACCTATATCATTACAGTGTTGATGACGAGAGCTTGATTTTGGTGACTTATTCAGAAAGCCTTGTTGTTGGATACAAGAAATCTTTGACTTCTGAATTCGAGATGAAGAATTTGAGTATGATGCACTACTTCTTGGGACAAGAAGTATGACAAAGGACAGGTGAGATTTTCCTGAGTTAAGGAAAATATACAGTGAAGATATTAAAGAAGTTCAAGTATGACAGAATGCAAAATCCACCGTGATAAATTTAAAAGGAGAAGATTGATGATGACTCAGACGAGACGGATCCACAACTGATTGGATCACTGATGTATCTGGTTAAATACCAGATTGATTCATGCCATGCAGTGAATGTGCTTAGTCATTTCATGAGTCAACTGAGACAAACTCACTAAACAACAACAAAACATGAGGCACAGTTGGATATGGCCTGAGATATGCCTCCAGAGTGAACTTGAGTTTGCAGGATATGCCGATTCAGATTGAGTAGAAAGTACAGTGGACCGGAAGAGAACATCTGGTTGATATTCTACCATGAAGTTTGCCATGGTTTCCTGATGCAACAAGAAATGAAATCTCTGTGGCCTTGAATACCATAGAAGTAGAGTATATACCATTGAGTGTGCGAAGCAGTATGGCTTCACAAGCTTCTGATAGACTTACTTGATCATGAGATGGTTCCTATGATGATAACCAAGAGCCCTGTATAAAGCTCCTTGAGAACCCAGTGTTTCTCGATGGATCGAAACACAATGAGATGAAATATTCTTATATCAGAGATATGATGTAGAGGAAAATCGTACACATGCAATACCTTCCTACACATGAGTAGATTGCAGACATCTTCACCAAACTAATTTGGTGAAGAATGCCTTCCTAGTTGAGAGGGAGTATTAATGACTCCAGCCAAGACAAAATTCAGAAAACATCCATATGAGACTTGACATGATGAAGAATGCCTCCCTAGTTGAGAGGGAGTGTTGATGATTGCAGCTATGTGAGACATTCTCCATCTTACAAACCTGTGAGATGTGGATCATTGCAGCGATGTGAGACTTTCTCCAGCGTACAAACTTGAGAGAAAGCCCCTAAGAAGGGTACATGGTTCCTATCTGAGACAGAGCTGGAACGTAGAGATGACCTCCTCCATTTAGAGAGTTGAGAAGAACTCCAGATGATTATCCTATGGGAAAGACGATCTGTTGAGTTGGACATGTCTGTGGCTGAGCACAAGGTGAATGTGTGAAATCCCAAAGTGCTGGGTGCATCGTCATGAGAACATAAATGAAGATGATGTATTAGCCTCCTTTGAGCAACAGAGTTGATGAGAAACTCCAGATGACTCTCCTGTGTGATGCAGTGGGAAAGAAGATCTGTTGAGTGGATGTGCCTATGGACGAGCATAGGTGAACATGTGAAGAACTGGTTCTTCTGTGTAATGCAGTGAGTCAGAGATATGGACATCCCTATGGATGTGCCCCTAGTGGATGAGCACTAGTGGGTGTATCAGATCCCTTGCTATATTGTTCAAGAGTCAGACCTGTCTGTAACCGTAATTGTAATGTAAAGGGTATAGGTTGGCCCCACCTTAATGTGATTAGTAATAAATGTAAAAGATAATTAATCTGGTTAATATTAATTATAATATGACTTAGATAGGTCGGCCCTATTGTGCCAATAGACACTTCTGTTGATAGGACAAGTCTAATATAAGTAAAGGAAGATTCCCCATTGTGGAATCATATCCTTCACACAAGTTTGGAAATTTCAGCAACTACTTCCTCTTGGTAAAAGTGCGCACCTCTCTTGATCGCTAGTCTTCTAGGGTTTGAGCACCCTCTTGTGTGCTAGGTCTTATTGGTGGTGAAGGTCTTTCTCTTGAAGAATATAACAAAGGATTTGGCTGGGTTTTCTTCCCTTGTTGAGAAGGGTTTCCCAGGATACTTCTTGTGTTCTTGTGCATGGTGTTTCTTCTTGTGATCTTGGTTGCTGCAACATTATTGTTTATGGTTAAGACAAATGCAAAAATTGGAATGAACTACATGCTTAACCTAGCTTATTGAAAAATCAACAACGACCCCCTTCTTTAACTCTCACAAGCTGCTGGTAGGTGATACGATCCCCCTTTTGCTCCCTTTGACTGTGTTATCCCCATTTTGTGGGATAACTAAGGAGATGATGTCTCGAGGTGCTCAGGTTGCAGACATGGAGTGCCGAGAGATCACATGACTATGTAATGATCCCAAGCCATTATGCAAGGATCATCACGGTTTTGGTGTCTTTTTAAAACTTTTCCTAGTTGTGGTATTTTGTCAAACACTTTGCTGTCCTAGTTGTTTAGATGTGTTTACTTGCTGAATGGCCTCTTGATTTCGGCCTTAGAGTTTACTGATATGATATATATGTGTGTTGCAACAATAAACAAAATATATAACCATGGAACATACCTCAACCATATGCAATATAATAGACAAGCCAAAACATCTCAAATCTTCTTTTATTCATAATATAGAAGAACCTGCTACAATGGAGATGCCGATTTGGAATGCTCAACAGATGGCTATGAAAATAGACAATAGAGCTGCTACAAAAAGCTCCCGATAATACAAAATAAGCCTCCAAAGGCTGGATAAGAAATGAAGACCAATGCCACGTCCTGCTGGATAGCTGAAGCTCCTCAACAATTCGACCCTGGTGCCAATGATGTCTAATCACCTCAGGAAAGATGCCAAACAGTAGATCGGGTGATGGCAAGAACAACCCAGGTGCCCGAATCTGCAAGATCCCTCTCAAACCCTGTAGATTTGAACTCCTCCACTGAATGGTACGCCCCACTGGATGACTGATAATAATTTAGCCTCTCTCCTAGAGACCTCCAATAGCTCCACCAATCCACTAGAATGATAGATCGGGGCACGACAATGAATACCCAAGTGCTCAAATCATCAAAATACCTGCTAG
>JZKD02S1679236.1:149839-174902 GCA_000966675.3 Picea glauca
AGAGTTTATTATCTAACCCAACCTTTTGTCAAGTTAACATATTGTCCTAGTACAAAAGACAGGTTGAAGAAAGCACTTGTCATCTTGAGTGAAGGAGACTTGGAAGAAAAGCAACACTCTCATTCTCGAGGACAAGACACCAGGTTCCACGTTTAATTAATTAAATTGATAAGATTCAAAGTTGCACATGACAAGTTGATAACTACCCCTTTGCAAGTAAACACTATAGTTGAGATAATAGTCTTTGAAGAGTATTATACTTGGTAAGCAAGTGGGCATATTGAGATAAATGCTTAATGTAACAGATACAACTAACATCTCCTCTAGGAGAAACTTCTTGTGTTGATTCCAGGTTACCATGGAGGAATGTTTGATCACAACACTAGAAGAGTGTTGACCTCATTTCGTATTGTATTTCTTACTTTTGATCTTCGCTTCAAACAGGTCACAAGTGATAGCTCTAAAGGAGCTTCTGCGATGATTATTCATGTCTTTGTTTTATCTACTATTATCAAAAGAGTATTATTCTTGCTTGCTTTTTTGTTGACCTTGTTCAGGTCACAGGTGATAACCTTGAGGAAGCTATAGTGAAGGTTGCAGAAGGCAACATATTAGATGAGATATGACGTAGACTATGTACATTCATGTACCAAAGAAGATGAAGAAGAAGCTATCTTTTGAGATTCAAAGTATCTCATATGAATATTGATTGTAAGGAGCAGAAAGCTCCAAAGATGACCGAACATTAGAACAAGAACTCATAGCAGAATTGTTCAAAGGTTAATGAAGCCACCTTGACCAGAAGAAGAACTCGTTTGAAGCCTGACTCAGTCTTTCATATTTAGACTTGGTATTCAACACCAAGTATACCCTGTAAAGAGATGATGAAGTCCTTGTAGACTTAGAAGAAATCAAGGATAAGCCTCATCTTAGAAAGGATCAGATGGAGAGACAACTTCCAGGATTGGGAGACAGATGACATGAGAAGACTAGATCGTAACTTCAGAGATTCCTAGAAGAAGGAAGCCAGTCAGAAAGACTAGGATATGGATTCTTCCGTGAGACTAGAAGAGAAGTCGGTATTGACTTCCAAGATTGATGTATATAGATCAAGCATGTTGCAGATGTACAAAGCTTGATGTGTGTCTAAGAGGATTCTCCCAGCAAGAGGGAGAAGACTATGACGAGACACTTACTCCAGTTATTGAATAAATAGTTCCAGTATTTATGAAGACAACCGAAACAACCATGATTCATATATAGTATGAGATGCAGGGGGAGCAATCCCCATATTTAAAATCAAGTGGCATTTGTTGCAGTACTTTAGTGGGGTCATGGAGACATGACTACAATGAAAGATAAAGTTATTACCTCCATGAAAGAAGAAGAGCTAGCTTCAGTATCAGTTATTGAGCCACTCTCAGTTTCAGATGAAGCTGTTGTTGTGATAGAATAAGAGGAGCTACTCTCAGATTTTAGTAGCCACAACAAGGATGAAGCAGTGATTCTCAGACTCAGAGAAGCTGCAAGTGCAGAGTCCCAGATTCAAGAAGGAACAATTGTAGAGAGAGTAGAGGACATACTCCCAGACAGTGAGACAGTAGTGCCTTGTAGAAAGCACATAGAGCTAGCACATGTTTGTGTAGATTGAGTTGCAGCTGAGCAAGTGTACTAGATTGGTACAATGTAAACGTGAAAATTTGGTTTGAAGATTGAAGATAGAAAGACTCAGGTTTGCAGGTTGAAGGAAGCTCTGTATGTATTGAAGCAAGCTCCTAGAGCTTGATTTACAGTTTCCTGAAGAGCTTGGGATTTACCAAAGAGTAAAGTTGATTCTAACCTTTATCTCAAGATTATGAATGATGAGCCAGTGATGTTACTACTATATGTAGGTGATGTATTCTTGACAAAAGCTCATCAGAAGAGGAAGCTCACTACAGAGTTTGACGGAAGATCTAAATGCATTATCTCTTAGGTCTTGAACTTTGGTAGAGCATAGAGAAAATCTTCCTTAACCAAGGGAAGTATGCAGTTAAAATGAAGAGGTTTAACATGTTGAAATGTAAATCCATGAACACATCCATGGAAACAAAGTTGAAGATCCTGGTAGATACTTCGTTAGAATTGGTTGATGCTACCCTGAACAGACAGATTATTGGTTCAGTGATGTATCTGATGAATACTAGGCTAGATACATGTTTTGCCTTGAGTCAATATCTGGTAGAACTCAGACGTGTTCATATTGTTGCTGCAAAACATATGATGAGATACCTTAAGGGTTTGTTGGATTTTGGTCTCTATTATACTAAAGATCATGACTTCAGACTGAGTGGCTACACCGATTCTTATTGAGCTGGAAGTGTTTCTAATAGAAAGAGCACTTCAAGATGTTGTTTCAGTCTGAGGTCAGCCATGACTTCATGGCATAGTAGGGAGCAATTCAACATTGCTCCAAGCACGGCATAAGCGGAATACATTGTTTCATGTTCCGCCAATTGTGAAGCCATATTGCTTCGGATGTTGTTGACAGATCTATTTGATCTGGAGATGGAAACCACCATAATCCTATGTGATAACCAGAGTTGTATAAAGATGATGGAGAACCTTGCGTTCCATGATGAGTCGAAGCACATAGAGATCCGGTATCTCTCCATTCGTGATATGTTGCAGAGCAGGGCCATAAAACTCCAATATGTTAGCACGGATGAACAGGTTGTTGATATGTTGACCAAGCCTCTATCTCGTGTAAGGTTTGAGCACTTTCAAGATAAGCTTGGTATAGTCCGAAAGGACCTCCCTCGAAAGGGGGAGTAGTGTTGATGTGCCAACTTAATTGTTGTGTTGTGTGCCAGCTTAATTGCTGTGATGATGTGCCAACCTAGTGCTGTGATGCCAGCTTAATTGTTGTGATGATGTGCCAACCTAGTGCTGTGATGCCAGCTTAATTGCTATGATGATGTGCCAGCCTAGTGTTGTGATGCCAGCTTAATTGTTGTGATGATGTGCCAGCCTAGTGCTGTGATGCAACTTCATGCCAATGATATGCTAGCCTTGTGTTGTGATGATGTGGCAGCCTTGTTCTGTGATGATGTGGCAGCCTCGTGCTGATGTGCCAGCCTCGTGCTGTGATGATGTGCCAGCTTCGTGCTGTGATGCCAGCCTCGTGTTGTGATGATGTTCCAGCCTCGTGCTGTGATGACGTGCTAGCTTCGTGCTGTGATGCCAACCTCGTGCTGAAGACTCTCAACCTAGTGTTGATGTTGATGATGCTCCAGCCTTCATGCTGTGATGTTGTTGTTGATGATGCTCCAGCCTTTGTGCTGTGATATTGTTGTTTTTGATGTTGTATCAGCCTTGTGTTGTTATTGATGATGATGATGTATTAGTGTTATACTAATCCATGTTGATGCAGTTGATGATGATGATGCCACTTCAGCTTCTTGCTGAAGTTGATGATGATGATGCCACTTCAGCTTCTTGCTGAAGATGATGATGATGATGATGATGATGCCACTTCAGCTTCTTGTTGAAGACGATGATGATGATGCCACTTCAGCTCCTTGCTGAAGATGATTATGATGATGATGATGTTATTTCATCTTTCATGCCGAAGATGATGATGTTACTTTAGCCTCATGGTGAAGATGATGATGGTGTTACCTTAGCCTCATGCTAATGAGGATGATGATGCCATTCTAGCGCCCTACTGTGAATGATGATATTGATGACGAGAAAAACTTCCGATGATTTATAGATATTTCGGTTAGTGTTCCAAGATGTTGATGATGTTGCCCTCTCTCTCGTTTGATGCTGTTGTAGAATACCCTTCTTGTTAAGCGAGAGTGTTGAAATATTGTAACTGCAAAGAGTATTCTATTTATTATTGATGTATTATTCATTAGATCAATCCCCTTTTGTGGATTGATCATGTTGGGTATTGTAAATGACCAAATCCCCTTTTGCGGATTGGTCAAACCCTAATTGTAATAGGCTAAATGAGAAGTCGGCCCTAGAATATATTAAAGTGGTTATAACCATCCAGAATGAGAAGTCGGCCCTGCCAATGAAAAGACACCTCAGTTCACACCTGCTAGATTGTATAAATAAGAGAGGCCAGTGCCTCATTTGTTCATTCACTCACTTGTTCATCAGAGCGCAAGTTTGGAGCTGCAGTTGGAGAAGAAGGAAGAGAGAGAGAGGCACATACTTGGGAGAGGATTTTTTGTATCGTTTGGTTTATTCTCTTGGCATTGTATTGGCTATCTATATTAAGGAAGTTTTTGTTAGGTTTTCTCCCCCATGAGGGTTTCCCAGGATAAATGATGTGTCTCTTGTGATTGGGTATATCTCAGTGATCCTATCTATGCTATGGTTATTTAGTGAATTGAAAAGCAACCTAATAATAGCTTAAACCTTAACAGGAGCTAGGGAAGAACCTTGATTGTTCTTCTTATGGAGCACCTAGCACTTCCTTTTGGTTGAAGGGATAAGGAGTCGGGGTAGTCACATAGCTTAGGATTGGCTCAATTCACATTTAATCCCCCTAAGCTCAAGAGAGACCTAAAAAACTTGCTAAAATCAACCTACACAATTTTCACAACATTTACATTCCAAGTTTTGCTATTTCGTTTCAAGCAATTTACTTTCCAAGCATTTTACTTTTCAAGCAATTTACTTTTCGGCAAATTCCTTTCATGTGAATATTAGTTTCTAAACCATTTTTATTTTAAGTATTCTTTGTTCATTTGGGCATAAGTGTTCTAAGTGTAAAGTTATTTTTCATATTTATTGTGTAGATATTTCATAAAATTGTTTAATACTTGTAGAATAATCTTTTTTATATTTCAATAAGTCATTTTTGATAATATTTAGGCACTGGTCTAATTGTCATTTTAGAAATAAAGGTTTTCATTAAAATAATTGCATAATTGCATTTGTTGCTTGTCATTGGGTTGGGTTTCCTTAATTAATAATTTAATTAACTCCTAGAACCTTGACAACAAAACTTCACATAGTTTAATAGCGTCTACCCCCCTTGGCTTCCCTACGAGTGAGCCTAGACGGAAGGAGTCTAGATCGAGGTGACAGTGGGATTATACTCAGGTTTTTGTCTCTAAGGACACACCAAGTGGGTTGGAGACTTCTCCACAATTGTAGGTGTGTATAAGGACATAAACAACCTCCACATGGAGTTGCTCATCATCAAGACTGTTGTGGTTGCTTCCTTGTGCCTGTCCTGCTTCCTCCTCCCCATCACTATCTGAAAGCACCTCTATGTAATGCACCTTACCCTTACCCATGCACATGTGACCAGGTTACAACTGAAACAAAGTTTCTTCCTTCTCAATTCTCTACAAGCCTCGTCATCCAACTTATCTCTCCCGGGCCACTCTTTCTGGAAGGGTTTATTGTCGTTGTTTTTCTGAGGAAGGAATGGTTTAGAAGGGAATTTATTCTTTGGGACTGAATACTACATGTCTCATGCTCTAATGATAGCATCCTCTAGAGACGCTGGTTTGAAGGCCTTCATCCACCCACACAGGGGCTCAGATAGTCTTTTAATGAAAAGAATAATCATCCTGTGCTTCGACACATCCATCACCATGACCGCGATCCTCTGAAAATCTGAGATGTAAGCATCCACTGTCCCAATCTGCTTGATCTGTGCCAGCTCTCTGAAATGAAAATCGGGGTCCTTCTTATTAAATCAGTCAATAAGCCTCTGTGTGAAGTCTAGGTATGAGGTAATACTAGCATGCCACAACATGACTAGCCCATGGTACAACCATTCATGAGCCTCTCCATCCAAATGCAATGTAGCATATCTAATGGCCTCTGTCTCCAACATAGGATTGAGTTGGAAATACGTGTCCAACTTCTGAACCTAATCTCTGTCAGTGCATTTGTATGAGCCAACAAAGTAAGTGATAGATAATTTCCCAACCTTCCGCGGAAGCTCCCAATTTTGTGGGCCCCTGTTGTAATCCCTTGGTCTATTCCTGTATTTAATGGTACAAAAATCCTGTAAGGACATAGCTGCATGAAATTCCTCACCAAGAGCTTGATACTCCCTCAAATAGTCCATAATTCCTTAACCTTGTCCTTGTTGTCCCTGATTTCCATCTTGCTGTCCTTCCAAGAATCAATTGAGGTAAGAGAGGTCTAGGAATCACTCTACTAGTTGTCCGAGTGTTATTCTGTGCAGGGGTATGAGTGTTTCTCCCTTCAACATGATTCCCATTATTACCATTGCTGCCATTAGACCCTCCTGAACCATTATTGCTAACATTGTTTTGGTTCCCTTGATTATTTGTTATAAACTGGGTGAGAAGTTGAAGCAACTGTTGCTGCCCCCTTGCAAGGTCATTCAAAATATTCAGAGTGCTACCCTTATGCGGTTCATTCCTATCCCACATATTTTCCTCTTCTTCTGACCCTAAGTAAAATATGTTATCAGCCCCTCTCTGCCTTTTGTATGTGATATATTCCCTGTCCTCCAGATACATTAAAAGGCATACAACTCACAGGCTGGTAGGAATACTAGCTCTGATACCATTGTAAAATCGATTTCCAAGGCTATTGATATAATTTTGTGTTTATTAAATTTCAAAGTCTCTTTCTCAAGATAATTTCACCACAAATCCATAACAATTTTGGCATACAAATGGGTTTTATTGTTTTCGACACAAAAAACAACAAATACATTTATTGCAAAATGATTACAATCTCATTCCATCTACAACAACATGAAAAACCCAACAAATGCAATTTGAAATATTTGTTATTTTTGTAATGTCCCCCACCTCTTGATGAAGAGGTTTGGAAAGACTTAGCGGTCTAGTCATCCCCACTAGGCTATAGTCTCATGCAGCATGGGGAAAGGTCAGCTAACTCAATGTTATATTTTGAAGTTGAATTGGAAAAAGGTAAAAAGGGTAAAAAGTAACTCAATGAAGGAATAGAGCGCTTGAGGTTGAGTTAGGAGTTGAACCTAGGGGTTAACTTAACTCAACAGAGAAACATAAAAGAGGTATAAAGGAAAGCCTAGGGTGCACCTCTCAGATTATCTTGGATATTATTGCATTTGGCTATTGGGCTCTTGAGCACACAGTTTTGAGGGTTTTGAGATTACAAACCCTAGAGAACAACTCAGTGGTGAAATATTCCATTCACCTTGTTCCAAGCTTGGTCTCGGGGATGAAATACTCCACCCACACCATTCTATAGTCTTCACAGGTTCCATCATCGATCCAGGAGGGTAACGGCCGTACCCTTGAGGGTTTTCCAGCAGGGGCGCATCATCTCATGAAGAGGAGTTCGATCCAGCCTTGTGACAAGGTCTATTGACATTCTATCACCTGGGTATTACTTGTAGGGCCTTGTTCATCAGTTTTGGAGCATTTTTGGAATGTTACTCCTGCTAGATTATTATCTGAAGCTTTGGGGACGTTTTTGAGAGAAGGAGGGCACAAATGTGATTAAGATCTATCCAGTTTGAGAGGGTTATACTTCAGATCTGACCCTGAGACTTCTTCCAACATCTTGTGGTGGCTCGATCTATCTTTCTAGAGATTTTCAGGGTGTTTGGAGGCTTCCTCCATCAAGGCCTGTTATCCCCAACTTTTAGGGATAACCAGGAGATTATGTCTCGAGGCCCACAGGTCCTAGACATGGAGTATCGAGAGCCAGATCGACTTGAGCATGGCCCTAGAGGGCCCATCTTTTCTCCCTTTCAGCGCCTCCACTTTGTCAGCAGCAACAACAACATCCATCACCTTCGGCTTGGTCCTGTATCAGAGATGGTTCTTGCTCCATGAGGTAATGAGTCTGGGTATCATGGTATGTGTCACTCTGATCCTCAAAATCTTTGAATATGTGCATTTGATTCCTTTTGTTTCTAACGGGTGCTTGGATCTTATACTTGTCCACTTGACCATGTCTGGGGGGAATGACAAGATGCCCTAGCAAGCTTGTGTCCAAAGGTTTTGAGTTGCCACTGTGGGGATTTCTGAAAAGCCATCGTCCGTTCCCTTCATACATACCACTTTCCATATTATTTTCCGTTCACCCATCCTATTTCATTGGTTTGGGCATAGGGTTCACCAATAATTTAGGGGTTGTACCTTACCTTGTGGGAAGAATGGGCTAAAGGGCGTGGGGGGTAAAAGAAGATGACAATAAAAGCCTAAGAATAAAACCTCGAGATGCTTCGCCCAGGGATCCCCGAGAAAGCAATAAAAAGCTTCTCAGCAAGAAACAGAGGGACCCATACAAAATAAAACAAGACCTGGTTAAGGGATAGGGGGCCTCATCACGAGCCAACCTATTAGGTCCATGGGTACCTAACGGTATGACACTACTAGCAGTTGGTTACCATGCCAGGGTAGTGGCTCTTGGTTGTATGGACAAGAGAAAGGGGGTCTCATCACGAGCCAACCTTCTCATTTCCGTGAAAGTGCCTGTGGCTAACATTGCCACCACTGGTCACCACGCCAGGGCAGTGTCCCTTGACTAGCTTCTTGAAAGAAAAAAGCAATAGAAAGATAAAAAACAATAAGACAAGACCTGGTTAGAGGATAGGGGGTGTAATCACGAGCCAACCTATTAGGTCCATAAGGATCTAGCGGTATGACACTACTAGCATCTGGTCACCTTGCCAAGGTAGTGGCTCTTGGTGGCATAGCCAAGAGAAAGGGGGCCTCATCACTAGCCAACCTTCTCATTTTCGTGAAATTCTTGTGGCTAACGTTTCCACCACTGGTCACCAAGCCAGGGCAGTGTCCCTTGAGTAGCTTCTTGGAAGAAAAAGAATGAAGATAAAAGGCATGAATGGGATTGGAAATATTTGCATCCATGATAGGTGCAACTCACCCTCCACAGAGGCACCCACCGGTAAGCCATCCCTGCTATCACTGTACCTTTTGCCCAGGCATCCCTATCCACCTCACCCACTTACATGACTTGGATTTAATCCTTTCCAGAAACATCCCTCTTCTAGTAGACATTAGCCCAATAGGACGTCCTATCACTTCCTCCAAACCTGCATTGCAGACTTGTATAATGTCTTTGAGCACTAGACTGGGGTAAAGGGGTTTTGTGCACATGTTTAATAATATTGATGATTATATGTGATTGACATTGCTATGATCCCTATGACTTATGAGCCCATGGAGGGCGTATCTGTTGATGTGCAGGATCATGTCCGACAGATAGGTAACACGTTGGACAGGTACACATGGGGAGATGATTAGTTCGTACCTCCATGGGGCTGAAGAGTCCACCCGATGGATGCTGAGACCCCAGTAGGGGGCAGAGACAAGGAAGATCGTTTGTACGAGGGAAGAGCAGAAGAATCCACCAGAGGTAGTTGAGCAGACCTGTACCTAGGGAGGTTGTGCCCTTTTCATTGGAACGTTGGCCTTGGAAGGCCCAGGATGTCACCCAGGAAGTCTATGACGTCATCCAGCTTCATGGACATTTTGGCACGTGTGGCAGGTTGGAGAAGCCCAAGGAGGGCTAATGTTTTGGTCCAGGAGGCTGCATTTTCCCTAGAAAGGGCTAACGTCACCCTAGAAGGGGCATGGCGTCTTGTTTTAGCTTGATTAGCATTTTAGTTTATGACATTTAATGTAAAACAATATTATTGTGTATTTTGGCCTTGTCGGCCTTTTGATGACCTAAAATTTAATTAAGGTCATTTGTACTATATAAGTAAGAGAGAAAAACTCTCTTTTTAATCATCATCTTTCACTCACTCATTAGTGAGGTCTGAAATTTGTGCCTTATCTTAGGGTTTTGGCTGAAATTGTGAGGCACACTTGTTGAAGGAAGGCATTTTTGGACTATTTTTTGGCATTTCTTCTTGGTGGAAGGTTTACAACTAGGGTTTGGCTACTTGAATGAATGGTTTATGTAAGTGAATTTCTACAACACTTCTTGATTGAATGGTTATACTATTATTTACTTGCTTTTGTTATTATAATTTGCTGCATTAAAACCCTAGGTGACAATCACTAGCTAATGTCCTTGTCTCATGTCCCTACCAAGTTAAGACATTTGCTGATTTGCTGAAGTGAGATAGAGCCTTGCCATAGCAACACTCTAGTTCTACTCTTCTAACCTAGCCATTTTTCCTTGTCATTGAGATAAGACGGAGGAAAACACATCGAGGCCTACGGTTTCAACACGTTGATGAGTCGTTTTCCCCTAGGGTTTGTTGGGTGAAGCCTTTCCATAGCAACACTTCACCTCCTAACTCTTTTGTCTTCAGCCCTATAATTTGTTGTTTGAGCTAGCCATTTTCAACTTGCCAATAAGTTAAAGGAGGAGAAAGCATTAGGGCCCAGCGTTTCTGCACTTTAGTGAGCCTTTCTCCCCTATGGTTTCATAGTTGAGTCCTTTCTATAGAAGCACCTCAACATCCAACCCTCTTGTCTTTAGCTTCATCATTATCATTTAGTCCTTCAACCTTTGCGTCCTCTTTTGACTCCATTTTCCTTAGTAGCGCACTGGTCTAAGACCTCCATTGTGTTGAGCACCTTGATCATACAATCAACCAAATACTTTGAACAACCTTTAACTCTACTAACCCTAGCCTAGACTAATCCTACTAACCCAATTGTTGCCGTCACTTTTTTTTATGCTATAAACACCTTTGTGCAACATTCGCTTTACTTCTAAAGCAATTGAATGATTGGTTAAGGCATTGTTTATAAAGTGTTGATGTTGTTACATTGAATGCCAAAGTTTCTTTAGCATTTATTGAGAAGTGATATTGTAGTCATTGCTATTGTACAAACATTGATTTACTTCATCAATATTATTTGCTCAATTACTTATTATCAGAAAGTCATTGATTATATGAAGTACTAACCAACAAGCAAGCTTGCACATGCATAGTTTCATTGTTGCTTTGTCTCGGGCAGGTACTCTTATTGGTTACTACTTCCGGTTATCTTTTATCTTTATTGGTTGTTTAGCTAGGACTTTCTGATCAGGTGGTGACTTGTGAGGGGGATTATTATCACTTAGCTTTGCTAAACCTTTTGCCTTCTCAAAACCCCAGGTCACCGGGGACGTCTCCCCTGAGCCTTACCTCCCTAAACAGAAAGAACCTTCCCATTGAGGTGACAGTGGTGGGATTGGTTCAGTTACACCAGTTTGACATCCTTTCATCCGTCTTTTACTCTAACTACAAATTGTGCGATAACATTTTGGCGCCGTTGCCGGGGAACACTGAGTCAATTCTCCTCAAGACGACACTTTTCGGTAACCCTTGCCTAAAGAGTCTTAACCCCACAAGATTACCTGGTGACTCCACTTAGGGTGTTTTCCCTTATCCTTTGATAATTTCAAGCAAATTATCTGGCGACTCCACTAACCTTTTCCCAGGTGCCACCTTACTCTCAACTCGGTGATATTTCCAAGTTATGGGATCATGGCGTCCTGGGAACAACTGTATCCAACTATTGATTTCAAAAGCCTTATAGGATACCCAACCCGTTTTGATGCAAGATGGTCAAAGAACCTTCCAAGATTTTGGGGCCTCCCAACTCCTCACATCGTGAATTTTTTGGAGTATATAAGTGAAGTAGAATTGGGAGGGGAGGATGTTCTGATAAAATTATTCATTCTCTCTTTGCCATCCTTTTTGCAAGATTGGTTTAAAGGTTGTTGTAAAGATAGGGGTATATCATCTTTCGTACACCTCATCAATAGGTTTATTGACTTTACCAAACCATGTTGCCAAACGTATGAAGGTGCCCTTCAAAATCTCACAATAGCCTTGGAAGACGAAGGATTCACCACTGAGATTGTAGGAGATCTTAGGAATGCGTATCATGATCAACACCAAGAACCCTCTGATATGAAAGAAGAGATTTATGAAGAACATTGTCAACCCCTTGAAGAGGAGCAAGATTTCTCCCATGATTCAATAGAATGCAGTGAAGATATAACTAGAGAAGTGAATTATGAGGATGAAGCACAAGTAACTTATGAGGATGAAGCACCAGTAACCGCTCCTCAGTCTGATGAATCTCTCCAAGATCCTATCGCTCCTGCACAAGATGAAGAGAATGAGGTAAGTCATTTTCCTTTCCAGATTTTTGATGATATGTAATGATCCCAAGCCAATTCTTTTTGCTTGGAACCACTAACTGACCACTGATTTGATTCTTATTGTTTGTGTATGTAGGTTGRCATGAATATTTCGGCTTAGGGTTTATTCAGTTGTTTAACCATGGGTTCACATAAACATCATTGCCATTATATGAAGATCATCATCAATACACAAGATAGGAATCACAAGCAAATAGCTGAACTTTATTATAAGAAAGAAAGCACCTGATACAATAGTGAAACAGATCTGAATATATGGCTTCAAGATAATAATAGAGTTGTATACAAAATGCTTCCGGAGATACAAACAAAGCCTCCCAAAGGTTGCCAATAGAATATGAACGCTCAACTGTTAGATCTGGGTTTCGACCACTCTTCAAGTCACTGGTACGGCCCTGATGATTGTTGGTACGACCTGCTGAAGACAAGGACACCAAGGGTTCGGCCCTTCTGAAGATATAGACCTTCTGATGCTGTCAAATCCTCCCCAATGATAGATCAAGGCAAGAGAAGCTTCCTCCTAAAGTGTGAAGCTCAAACACTGAAGCTTCCTCCTCAAACTGCAGAAACCATGGGATGGTACGACCCTCCTGAAACCCTGGATATGGCCAATAGTACGGCCTAGCTGAATGGCCCCTCTGAATCGCCTGAAACTCTTCCAGATGATAGATCGGGCATCCAAAAGCACTTGAGAGAAGTCTTAAGCTCAGATCTTGCCTGTAGCCTCCTAGATYTGACAATAACTAAATCTCCAATTCGTACCCTTCCTCCTGAAATCGTCCCAACCTGCAGTAAATGATAGGGACGTGGTAACTCCTCCAAGAAGCCCTCAAACTGATGGGTAAGGGCCTGCAAACAAAATCCTAATGCTGGAAAACGCTCAAGCTTCTTCCTTTGGCTGGATCGAACTCTTCTTCAATAACTGGTGCGCCCCTGCAGAAAAACCCTAATTGGTACGACCCTCCTAATCCAAATGGTACGGCCTACTTGTCCTCTCGAGTAGATGATAGCTGTAGAATGGTGTGGGTGGAGTATTTCATCCCTAAGACCAAGCTTGGAGCTAGGTGAGTGGAATCTTTCACCACTGAGCTGCTCACTAGGGTTTGTAATATCAAAACCCTCAAAACTGTATGCTCAAGAGCATCAACAAGCAAAATACCAAAACCCAGATTGAATAATAGGTGCGCCCCAACCTTCTATTTATACTTTTCTTCTATTTTCCTGTTGAGTTAGGTTAACCCCTAGGGTTACTCCTCCAGTGCTTCTATTCCTTCAGTGAGTTATCTTTTAACTCTTTTTCACCTTTTCATCAAGTCAACTTAAGAATATAACCTTAGTTTGGTTGACCTTTCCCCTTAGCATGAGACTATGGCCTAGTGGGGATGCCTAGGCCACTGAGTCTCCTCCATACCTCTTCATCAAGAGGTGGGGGACATTACAGTCTCCCCTGCTAGAAATTGCTTGTCCTTAAGCAATTCCAAACCTGTTTCTCTCACCACTTGTTCATTTTCCCACGTGGCATCCTCAATGGGTAGATCCTTCCACTTGATCAAGTACTCTTTGATGCTTCTCTTCCTGAGCCTCTTTTCCTGAACCTCTAGTATCTCTTCTAGGATCAAAACAAGCTGCCCTTCTTCGTCCATGGGAGGTAGTACCTCGATGGGTGTAATGTGTTGGTCGATGGCCCTCTTCAGACATGACACATGGAAGACATTGTGTATCCTGCTGCCCTGTGGGAGCTCCAGCTCATAAGCTATGACCCCTATCCTCCTGCTAACTTTGTAGGGTCCAAAGAAACGTGGCTGCAGCTTCTCTGCTCTGCTTCTTTTTATAGAAGCTTGTCTGTATGGTTGGAGCCTTAGATAGACTAAGTCACCAACCTCAAAAGTACGGTCAACTCTGTGTTTGTCTGCTTGGACCTTCTGTTGGTTCTGTGCTCTTTGTAGATGATCCTTCAGCTCCCGGAGAATGTCTTGGCTCTGCTGTACCCAATCCTGTACCATAGGTGCCCTACTGTCACCGAAAGCAATCTCGACAAAAGACAATGGATCATAGTTGTACAAAGCTCTGAATGGAGACATGCCTATGGACACGTACTGGGTGGTGTTGTAGCAGTATTCTCCCAAGTGCAACCATCTGACCCACGCCTTCTGCTGCCCTGCTACATAATTCCTAAGGTAGCCTTCTACCCACTTGTTGACTATCTCGGTTTGCCCATCCGTCTGGGGGTGATAGCTGGTGCTAGGGGTCAAAGTTGTACCAACCAGTCTGAACAACTCCTGCCTAAAGGTGCTCATGAACCTGCTATCCCTGTCACTGATAATGGTTTTGGGTAGGCCGTGCAACCTGAAAATCTCCCTGAAGAATAGTTCGGCAACCTGTGCTACGCTGAAGTCTATGGCTATGGAGAAGAAGTGTGCAAACTTCGTCAACCCGTCTACCACCACAAAGATGCAGTCCTTCCCTTGTGTTCATGGCAACCCAGTGATGAAATCCATGGATATGCTTTCCCACTTGTGCTCTGGAATGGGTAAGGGCTGTAGCAATCCTGCTAGGTGCGTATGCTCATCTTTGTTCATCTGGCATGTAGTACACTCCTTTACATGCTTTATTACATCCTCCTTGAGGCCCTTCCAAGAGAACCTCTCTCTTACCTTCCTGTACGTCTTGTTGATCCCCTGGTGCCCTGCCATTGGTGAGTCATGACATGCTTGCAATACTTTGGCCTTGAAGGCCTATCCAGGAATCAAAACAATTCGACCCTTGTAGTAGATGAGGTCATTTATGACCCTGAAGTTATCATCCTATACCTGTCCATCCAGTAGCTGACAAGCGAACTGATCCTTCTCATATTCCATCACTAAGTGGTCTTTCCAGTCAACCGATACACCAGTCATGGCAAAGATGGATGGCCTCCTAGACAATGCATCAACCACCACGTTGTTCTTTCCTTTCACAAATTCAATGTCAAAGTCATAGGCCTGTATTCGGCTTACCCATTTTTGTTGCCTCTCATTTAAGTCCTTCTGCTCCAAAAGGTATTTGAGGTTGTTATGATCTAATTTGACCAGAAACCGTGCACCTACCAGATATTGCTGAAATTTGGCTAGTGCATGCATGATAGCCAACATTTCTTTGTCATAAATGCTGTAGAGTAACTAAGGACCCCTGAGTTTTCGGCTCTCATAGGCAAGAGGATGCCTATTTTGCATCAATACGGCCCCTGTACCTTCTCCTGAGGCATCACACTCCAAGGTGAAAGGTAGGTTGAAATCTGGAAGAGCTAGGACTGGGCACGTACTCATCACTTTCTTCATCTTGTCCATCGTCATTTGAGTTTCCTCATTCCATTTGAAGGCTCCTTTCTTGGTCAAATCTGTCAAGGGAGCACACAACTGAGAAAACCTCTTGACAAATTTCCTATAGTACGTGCATATGCCTAGAAATCCTCTTAATTCTATGAGTGTCTTAGGAGTCGGTCACTCCATAATGGCTTTTATTTTTTCCTAATGTACCTACACCCCTTTTGCTCCAATGATGTGCCCCAAGTAAAGCACATCTGTCATTCCAAACTCACACTTGGACTCCTTAGCGTATAGTGACTGTTCCTCCATAATTGACAAAATTTGATCCACATGTCGGAGGTGTTCCTCCCACGTCTTGCTGTAAATGAGCAAATCATCAAAAAATACCAATAGGTGCTTCCTCAGTTGCTTGTTGAACACGTGGTCCATACAAGATTGGAATGTGGCTGGGGCATTGGTTAACCCGAAGGGCATCACTAAGAACTCATAATGGCCGTAATGACATCTGAAGGCTGTTTTTGAGATGTCCTCCTCCCTCATCTTGATATGATAATAGCCAAAACGAAGGTCAATCTTTGTGAAGTAGACAGTTTCGTGCAGTTCGTCTACCAACTCATCAATCCTTGGTATCGGGTACCTCTTTTGATTGTCTTTTTATTCAAGGACCTGAAGTCAATGCACATCCTCATAGTGCCGTCTTTCTTCTTAACTAGCACTACTGTAGAAGCAAAAGGGCTAGTGCTTGGCCTGATGTGCCCCATGTCCAAAAGTTCCTTGATGGCCTACTCTATCTCGTCCTTGTACTTCTTCGGATGCCTGTATGGTGTGGTGATGACTGGTTTAGCTCCTCCTTCTAGCTCAATAATATGCTCAAACCCCCTGTCTGGTGGCACCCCCGGAGGAATCGGCCCAAACACTTTGTGGTGTTTGTCAAGGATTTCTTGGATCTCCGGGGTGTAGTGAATCTTACCCTGCTCATCCACACGTGTTGAAATTCTGCATTCTGTTGCATATACTATCTCATCTCTTCGAAAGATGGCCTCCATCCTCTTGGCCGTGACCACCTTTGCAGCATTCCCTGTCATGCCCCGAAGCACTACCTTTCATCCACCCTCCTCTGTAAATGACATCTCCATGGTTTTGTAGTTGGTGGTGATAGGTCCCAATGTACTGAGCCATTGAATTCCAAGGATAATGTTGGTATCAGGAAGATCCATGACATAGACGTCCTGTACCAGCTCATGCCTACCCAATGTAAGCTTCATACCAGGAATGTACCTATCACAAGGCATAGTGCTTCCACTTGCTACCTCCACCTTGAACCCTTCAAACTCTACTGTGGGTATATGCCTCCTTTACAACAATGTTGAATCAATGAAGTTATGTGAAGCTCCCCCATCAATCAGGACTGATACCTTCTGTCCCTGCAAGACTCCCCTCATCCGGAAGGTGTTGTATTTAGGCACTCCGCTGATAGATGCTAAGGTGGCTTTCTCCTCAGTCGTACTGTCCTGTCCTGGGATCTCCTCCTCTGCTGTCTTAAGGGTTTCGGCCTCAATGTTCTGTATCTGGACGATCTCCTCCTCTTCCTCGTTGTCTGAAGTCACTTCTATGTAATGTACTTGACCACGGCCCATGCACTTGTGTGTTGGGTTCCATGGTTCTTTGCAAGTGAAGCAAAGTTGCTTCCTCCTTAGCTCTCTCCCGGTGTTCTCGTCCACTCTGCCACGACCCCTGTCAAAACCCCTTAGGTCACGTCCTCCGTAATTCATTGGAGGCCTTTGGTCTCTTCCCCTAGTGTTAAGAGGTGGTCTAGGTATAAATTTTGGCCTAGCAGTTGGTCCCAGGTCCCTTGTCCTCTAGATAGCATCCTGTATGTTGGTAGGCTTAAAAGCCTTTACCCAACCCTTCAAGGGCTCCATCAGTCCTTCAGTGAAGAGCATCATGAGTCTGGTTGGTGATATATCTTGTACCATCATGGCTAACCTCTGAAATTCTTCAATGAATGCCTCAGCCGTACCTGTTTGTTTTAGCTGTGTGAGCTCCTGGAAGTGTAGCTTTAGATCCCCCTGATCAAATCTATCAATGAGCCTTTGAGTGAACTCTGTGTAGGACACTATCTGACTGTGGCCTAGTGTGGTGTCCATGGTACCACCAATCATGAGCCTTGCCATCCAAGTACATGGTGGCAAATTTGATGGCTTCCATCTCCCTCATGGGATTAAGCTGTAGATAAGTATCCAGCTTTTGCACCCAGGCCCGTGCTATCATCTTGGCCATGCCATCAAAGTATGGAATCTCTATCTTCCCTGCTCTTCGTTCAAACTCAAAACTGCTCCTGTGGTTCGTCTTGGGCTTATTTTTGAACTTTAGTTGGCAATATTGATCCAGGGACATCTGTCTTTGAATGATCATGTCCAGGCCGTAGCACTCCTTAGTACACTGTGCCATCTGCTCCACAAAGTCGTCCACCTGTTCCTGTTGCACCTGTCCATCTGTGAACGTGGGCAAGTATGGCCTAGGGTTAGCCCTGCTACCCATTTGTCCATATGACGTGCCTTCTCCATGGCTTCCCTCGGAACTAGGGGCTTTCTCCAGATTGTATCTAGTTTCACCATGGGATCCACCAGATCCACTCGATCCACCAGCTTCTTTGTTTCCATAGTCTCATGGTCTTTCCCCTTATGAGTCATCTGCATCAATAGCTTGGTTATCATTGTCTGGTTCTCATCAATTTTTTTCAGATTTCCATCTACCTTCTTTAAGGTCTCTGTGATCTCGGCCTGTTCCCTTCGGTTTGTCTCCTAGCTCTCCTCCAAATGACAAACTAAGTTGCTTTCTGTGAGATTTAGGGTCTTATGGAATTCAGTTGCCAAGAAGGCCAAGCCTTGTGGCTCCCGGTCATCTCCTGAACCCTCCATTTCGGCTTCTGTTTCACTGGTTTGTTTCTTCCTTCTGCCCATAAAGATCCCACTGTACCTCTGCATGCGCTATTCCGTCCACAGGTTTGGAGGATCAAAGCTTTGATACCACTGTAATGATCCCAAGCCAATTTTTTTTGCTTGGAACCACTAACTGACCACTGATTTGATTCTTACTGTTTGTGTATGCAGCTTGACATGAATATTTCGGCTTAGGGTTTATTCAGTTGTTTAACCATGGGTTCACATAAACATCATTGCCATTATATGAAGATCATCATCAATACACAAGATAGGAATCACAAGCAAATAGCTGAACTTTATTAGAAGAAAGCAAGCACCTGATACAATAGTGAAGTAGATTTGAATAGATGGCTTCAAGATAATACTAGAGATGTATACAAAATGCTCCCAGAGATACAAACCAATCCTCCCAAAGGCTGCCAATAGAAGATGAACGCTCAACTGTTAGATCTGGGTTTCGGCCTCTCTTCAAGTCACTGGTACGGCCCTGATGATTGCTAGTACGGCCTGTTGAAGACAAGGACACCAAGGGTTCGGCCCTCCTGAAGATATAGACCTCCTGATGTTGTCAAATCCTCCCCAATGATAGATCAAGGCAAGAGAAGCCTCCTCCTGAAGTGTGACGCTCAAACACTGAAGCTTCCTCCTCAAACTGCAAAAACTCTGGGATGGTACGACCCTCTTGAAACCCTGGATATGGCCAATAGTACGACCTAGCTGAATGGCCCCTCTGAATCGCCTAAAACTCTTCCAGATGATAGATCGGGCATCCAAAAGCAGTTGAGAGAAGTCTCAAGCTCAGATCTTGCCTGTAGCCTCCTAGATCCGACAATAACTAAATCTCCAAATCGTACCCTTCCTCCTGAAATCGTCCCAACCTGCAGTAAATGATAGGGATGTGGTACCCTAATGCTGGAAAATGCTCAAGCTTCTTCCTTTGGCTGGATCAAACTCTTCTTCAATAACTGGTGCGCCCTTGCAGAAAAACCCTAACTGGTACGACTCTCCTGATTCAAATGGTACGGCCTACACATCCTCTTGGGTAGATGATAGCTTTAGAATGGTGTGGGTGGAGTATTTCATCCCGAGACCAAGCTTGGAGCTAGGTGAGTGGAATCTTTCACCACTGAGCTGCTCACTAGGGTTTGTAATATCAAAACCCTCAAAACTGTATGCTCAAGAGCATCAACAAGCAAAATACCAAAATCCAGATTGAATAATAGGTGCGCCCCAACCTTCTATTTATACTTTTCTTCTATTTTCCTGTTGAGTTAGGTTAACCCCTAGGGTTACTTCTCCAGCGCTTCTATTCCTTCAGTGAGTTATCTTTTAACTCTTTTTCACCTTTTCATCAAGTCAACTTAAGAATATAACCTTAGTTTGGTTGATCTTTCCCCTTAGCATGAGACTATGGCCTAGTGGGGATGCCTAGGCCACTGAGTCTCCTCCATACCTCTTCATCAAGAGGTGGGGGACATTATGTGATACCTTGTTCTATGATTCAGAGAATGAAGCAGAGATGGAACCCTTGGACAAGCTATATCCTCTATGTCTCAAGACTGAAGATGTAGAGGCAGATCTTCCACTTGATGAAGTTATCCAAATACTTGAAGCTCCTGCACAGGAAGGATTAAGCAAGGTGAGTTATTTCCCCTTCCAAATTTTTAATGATTCTTTATCTTATGATGTGGAGAGTAAAGAAGTGTTGGATGTTTTAACCCCTTCATGTTATGATGAAAATGAGGACTTTGTTAATGATATTGATGAATTCATACATGTCGGGAAGCGTAAATGGGATGTGACTAGATATGATGGGGATCCCAGTTACGACATTGAGGGTCATTCCCAAAAGTTGCCTTTACCTGAAGTTAGTAAGAAATTTGACATTTGGCAGCAAGAACATAACATGGTTACCAATTTTATTCAGACACCCAAGGATGACTTGATGCTATGCTCTCCTAATAATTTTCGGTCATACCTTGAGGACTTTGATGACTATCCCTTTGAGCACTTAGATCTATTCTATGAAGAAACTTATCAACCATCACTCTGCTCAGATCTTGATAAAAGTGAGGAGGTTACTTCCGTGAAGCAGAATGCTTGTGATAAGGTTTTCCACCTCCCTTTGATTACTTTACCGCGCTATGTCACTGAAGTTATGGTTTGGAAACATGTCCCTTATCCCAAGATTCCTGTAAGACAAAACCTCATTCTGGATTTTAGGGGAAAGTTGAGTACCTCAAGAAGAAGCTTATTGTCACAGTTTTCCAGCTTCCACTTAAGGAATTGTCAGTCATTTTTTCAGATCTTGCTATTCCCTTCTCAAGCCTCAAGTTGTGAAGATGTCCAAGGTAGCCAGCATTCAAATTCCTCGAGTCGATCTTTTGAACCTTTGACTTTTCACGATCCATTTCAGAGATGGGTTGAGCACTTTCCGGAGAGTATGACTTGGCATCACTTTTTCCCGCCCGCCTCCATGAGCTAGACCTTACAGTTTCCATTGATATGATACATTTTCTAACTCATGTTATTGTTGTGCTTAACTTATCACTATTTTGGCTTATGATGAAGCACAAAGGCAGGTATTGTGGGACATTGTTGGATGGGTTTCACTGATCGTTTGACCACATCTAACATTCAGCCAATAGGTAGGTACAGGTAAGTAGGTAGGCATTTTGCATTCATTGTATATACCATTGCATTGCATGCTAGAGTAGTTTGCTTTCTCACTTGTACATATGATTGATTTATTTCGGTCTTTATATATATATATATATGTGTGTGTGTGTGTGTGGATCGGGGTGATTTCACCACCCCAAGTGATTACTGATGTTTGCTATTGAGATCAAGCAGGTTACAGGTTATGCCAGAGATGTTGAGGTTCTCATGCGCTCTACGGTGAGCATATGTTTTCCCAGTTATGCCAATGCTAGTGAGAGGACCCCTCCTTGACGTCAAGCCTTTAGATCTTGCAATCCTGATTTATTATATTGAGGCATTTGAAGGAGAAATGAGGTATGCCTTAAGGGATAAGATCCTCAAACTTTGGAAGCAGCACAAGCTATAGCTATACGAATTGAACAGAATCTGCTTGAGGCTAGGAAGTCTAATATTTCTGGTTTTACTAGAGGATCTTCTTCCCAACCTTATGAGGAGAAGAAAAAGTGTGTTGAAAATAAAAAACTCTCTAGTGATGGCATGAAGGAACTCACTCAATTGATTAAACAAATGGAAATTAATCATGCTAATCAACTGAAGGATCATGCCAATCAGATCAAACAAATGGAAATTAACCATGTGAATCAGATCAAGCAAATGGAGATCAACCAAATGAATCAAAATACTGCCATTCGTAATAGGTTGATAGCCATGGAAAAGGGTCAAGCTAATAGGCCCCCACATAGGCTAAATGACAAATGGACTAAGAAGTCCCCTCCCCAAGATTAAAGACCACCAAATCCATTTGAATCCACTAATTGGGTTGACCACCAGGCTATTCATTATTGTAGACCTTGTGAGCAATTTCATGATGAATCTACTTGCCAAGTCTTCCTTCAACTTTATGATGAAGCGGGACCCTATGGATCTTCGAATGAACAAGTTAATATGTTTCGTCATGCGTTTAATGCTGACATGTATGATTGGATGGATTCTGATGAACCTAATGGGGGAGTGGAAGACATGAATTGCATGGGTGGTGTTGTGTTGGATAAGGCAACAAAAATGTTTGGTCCTAAGCCTACTCCACAACAAATAGCTGAAATGGATAAATTTAAAGGCATCGCTTATCAAAGGAATGGAAACAAAAGTCAAGATAAAAACCAAACAACCATTCTCAAGGTAGCTCCAACCCCCCCTAAGTCAAGTGTGTATGCAAGTTCAGAATTAAGTATTGACTTAGGAGGATGGTTAAGTTATGCGAAAATGTTGGTGCCTGTGTCCGAAATAATGAAGATTCCTTCTCAGAGGGAGAAGTTGCTCAAAGCCATAGATTGTCCTTCTCAGAAAAGTGTTGACATTCCACCAACGACAGCTTATCAGGATGCATCGGTTATTATGCAAAATATGGATAGGGGAAGCGAAAAGAATAAACCTTTCTTCCTATCCTTGCTCGTGAATGATTTTATTCTTCATAATTGTATGTTAGATTCAGGAGCTACCTCAAATGTTATGACTAAGAAAGTAATGGAACAATTGAACTTAAGAATATCTAGACCTTATCATAACATTTGTGCTATGGATAACAGGACAATTGAGGTGCATGGTTTGATTGAGGGGTTACAAGTACACTTAGTTGCATTCCCTGATATCATGATTGAAATGGACATTGTTGTAGTTGATGTGCCAGACACTTGGGGTATGTTGCTAAGCAGAAAGACAGCTGCAGACTTAGGTGGTAGCTTACAAATGGATTTAACTTATGCCACCATTCCAACTCCAAATGGGTTAGAGTTTAAATTGAATAGAGAGTTGGAAAGAAAGTATCATGTGGAAGATCCTAGGAAAAAAAGAATGAGATTGTTTTTCGGGAAGTAGAAATGGGATGTTATGAGATAGAACATACTCCGACATTTGCCAGGATGGAACTTGATAGCAAACCCCCAAGCACTTGCAATGTTTGGGACCCCATGGATTCTTTTGATGGGCTTTTTCGTGAGGAAGATTCAGATAAGACAAATAATAATGTGCTTCCTTCAGAGTTAAATTCAGAGTTGGATTTATCAGTGGAAAATGTGTCATCAACTCAACCTGCATCAACAAAATCAGTTAAATGGCAGAAACGGTCAGATGGGATTCACGGGCCACACCCTCTTGGTTTTGTAGCAATTGGGAACGTAAAAGATAGAATAAGTAATGGGAATCTGATGGGAATTACTAAGGATGGTAAGGTTAATATTAATAAAGTAAAGTACACCAACCCTAGTAAAAGGTATGCCAAGCCTTTTAAGGAAAGATTAAGTTCACAGAGTTTGCACTTGACACCTATGGAAAACCACCAGAGGTTTTTTAAGTTGAACCGCCCCAAGTGGCCGAAGGATAGAAACTGGAATTCACATGAAAGGTTAAACAGTCAATATAAAGTGTATCAGTCTTCTAACAATTCTTCTCAGCCAGTGGGACGATATAAAGTCAGACATGCTAGTGAGAGGACCCCTCCTTGAAGTATTTCTTCATGTGACAACTTGGTGTCCAAAGAGACACCCTCTGTAACGTATCTCTAACCCTTTTCCTTGTATTTTAAATTTTGTATTATTTCATTCATTATGCCAATATGTACTTAGAAAATTTTTCTGTATCATAGATTTCATTTTGTAAAATTATAATGTTGTACTTTAGTTATTTCATTATGTAAATGTTGTTTATAGCATTTGTTTATTTCATTATGTATATATGTATTCTTATGTTGGTTATTGGTGAGCACTTTGTTTTGTAGGTGTTGGATTCTCGTATGCTCTCCGTCTCAATTTCAAGAAGATCGAACACATGTCCCCATGTGGAGCCAGATGTTGACCGCCTCTCCAACTAGGGGGTCAACTCTATGTGCCATGAAGAGACGCATCATTAGATGCTCATTTGACGAAGACTATTTGGTTTTACATGGCATTTTTGCCCCCAACACTTCTTTTTGTAACTGGAATTTCCGCACCCCTGCGTGGGTCAATAATGTAATAGGTCTGCATTGGTCATAGTTAGGTCAATTACCTTGGGATTGGTTCATTGGGAAAGTCCCTTTCACGGAGGGTTTTTTATCCTCAGGTTATCAATTGGGCTTTTTAGCCTTATTGATTTCCCTTGAGTTTTTCCCTCACACTTGCAATAATTCCTCCAAAGTGGTGAACGACATTCCAATGGGCTTATCTTCTGGTAACTATTGATAGGAAATGATGTAAATGACCATGCAAGACATCTTAAAAATTTTCGCGGAATTCCCTTGAGTCTAGATTAGTTTTTTTTAATTAATTAATTTTTAATTAAATTTTCCTAAGTTTGGAGGTTTAATTATTTTTGAGAAAAAATTGTAAAAACTAGGTCTTTGGGTTTTTGATAGGGGTATTTGTGCTCAAAAGAAATGGAATAGCACCCCCTACACCCCTAGACCAAGTTTCAGCTCAGTTGGACAACTTTTGCTATGGGTTTGTCCACCCGGAGTGTCAGTCAGTCAAAAACAACAATTTTAATTGCTAAGTCCAAACATAGCAAAAATGTTAATTTTGTAATAATGAGTTAGAAGTGGATGTAAAGATGGATAAAGGTGAGAGAGATTTTTCCTAACCTTTCCTAACCTTTTCCAACCCTCACATCACCCCCTCACCTAGCCATTAAGCAAAAACGTCACTTTTCCTAGAGTGATGTGCCTTCCTTCTAGAAAGTCTCCAAAAAGTAAAAAAATGATAAAAAAATGAGTGGGAGACTTATGCTATCCCTTGGCACGCATTTCCTAGCCTCCCATTACCCTTTTGCTTGATCCCAACACCTTTCCCCTCATTTATTCCACTCCATTCCTCACTTCTCCCCCAAATGGTGCGCCCTTTTAGGAGAGTTACGCCCCCCTCATCTAGAAAATTCGTTTTTGTGGTTGGGCTCTGTTGTCGCCCTTATGCACACTTGCAAACGTGAGCTAAGTCCGGCTCACTTAGTGTGCCCTCGGAGACACAATGTCTAAGTCCCTGCCCACACTGTCACCTTGGCAGG
>JZKD02S1679239.1:24505-38566 GCA_000966675.3 Picea glauca
GAAATAACAACTTGATAGAATCCTGAATTTTGCCCCTTCACCCTGGTGGTCTCATACCCTAGCTAGGAGGTGGTGTGGAGAGAGGACTACCTATGGTTGGGTTGTAAATTTATTTGTCCCATTCAATTGCTTGGTATTTAGTCTTCCCAAAAGATAAACTTATATTCCTCGTTCTCTTTGATTAATATCTCAATCATGATAAAATGTACATGTATATTATAATTATTATAGGCCAGGTATATTGTAATCACTTGCGGTCAACTCTGTGTTGACTTGACTTGACGTTATGTCGTGGGACAAATTTTTTTTGCTATGATTAAACATTAGAATTGTAAATGTAAAAACCATCATTTTTAAAAAAAAATCGAAACGATTTTTCTTGTAAATTTTCTTGGGAACGGTGGTGTATTAATTTGTTTTAGGGAGGAACAAATATTCGCACAAAATTGATCTTGCCGAAAAACAATTGAAATCCTTTCTTAGATGACGAAGGGTTGAGATCATTTATTGCTTTAAATATTTATGGATCTATATAAATTCCTTCCTTGTACACAATATGACCCAATAATTTGCCTTGAGTTATACTGAAAAAACATTTCTTTAGATTTAGAGAGACACCATATAATATACATCTGTAAAAACCTTTTCTCAAGTGATGGATATGATCACCCATTGTTTTTGAATGAACTGTCAAGTCATCTTGATAATTTGCCATGAATTTTCCTATCAGCCCACTGAATGCATGATCCATGGCCCTATGGAATGTGGCTCCAACATTCTTCAAAGGGAATTCTAGCATATGCATATGTCTCCCACGGTGTTATGAATGTTGTATTTTCTCTATCTTCCTCAACAACCAAGACTTGATTATAGCCATAAAAAACATCCAACATGGACATGCAGGTTGATCTCGTGACTTGTTGGACAAGGAACTCCATGTTAGGTAAATGATAGTTATCCTTCATGATTCCTTTGTTAAGATCCATGAAATCTACACACATCCATATTTCCCCAGTCTTATTTCTTACTATCACGGAATTTGAAATCCAAAGAGAATGTCTAATGGGATATATTATTCTGACTGTCTTTAACTTCTCCTATTCAATATTTACTAGAGGTTTCAATTTTGGGTTCATCATCCTTATTTTTTTCTTGAAAGTCTTTGCTTCTTCTCTCAAAGAAATGATGTGTTGGAATATCGTTTTATCATAAGCTTTCAAATAATCATAGGTTCACACGAACACATCAATATATTCTTCAAACAATGCAACATATTGATCAAATTCTTCAATGGTACAAGAAACTCCTTAGTTGACATATTTTGGGTAACTGTTAGTTCCAATATTGACCTTTCTTGTTTCTTTCACCTTTCGAAGTGAAATTTCTTTCAGGAGCTTCTTAGCATGATCATCTTTCGTAAAAAGAGACTCAAATTGTATACAATATTTAGGGACAATAGACATTTGATTTTCTTCATCATCATCATCGTTTAAAAAAAAAATTCCAATTGCTTATCATTCTCAAATACTTTCAAATATTCCATGTTATCGGGTATAGAAGGTCGGAATTATCTTTCTACTTGAAAATATGTTTTTATTTGTACATCATCTGGGTTTGACAATGAGGCCTCCATGGCTAATGAATATGCCTTCTTATTCTTGTCCCTTGGAATGAATGATATGTTGAAATAACTAAAAAATTCCATCAATTCGTTGACTCTTTTGAAATATAACTTGAGTTTTTCCTTCTTGATTTTATACTTCTGGGTGACCTGATTAATCACCAACTCAGAGTCACCAATCACAATCATATTTTCTATCTTTAATTATTTTGCAAGAATCATCCCCTTAATCAAATTTTCATATTCTACCTCATTATTAGTACATGCAAATTCAAGTCTGATAGCATGTGGTTGCATAATATTTTTTGGATTTTTAAGGAAAATTCCAACTCCACTCCCAGAGCTTGAACAAGCTCCATCAAATGACATCCTCCAATAACCTTCAAACAAATACTCTTGATTCTTCATTTCTTGCACTTTATCTAGGATTTCACTATGTTCCATTTCTAAGATAGCATAATTTCCAATTCCGACGTCTATATAATCTTCCATTAACTCATTATCTTTATTTTTGAAGGAGAAGGGTTTTCAGGGTTCACGAGGCACCTTAATCATTTCTCCTTATTTTCCTGGAAACATCATGCAACTTCCATTGTTCATTTTATATCCCTCGATCATTGATGACCAATCTCTCCCAAGCACAAATCCATATGTCGGAGGAAGGTCTACCATAATAATATTGAAAACTATAATAATATGGGGGTTGTCGTGATCCAAGCATAAAATTCCTTGATTTCTCCATAAGCTGACACTTTTCTAGAATCAATTGCATATATACTTTCACCAATATCGTGATATTTGGTACAAATCATGACCAATGCCTCCATGACCTCCAGTGGCATGATATTATTGGTTGCACCAGTGTCAACTAAACAATTATGAAGTGCAACATCATGATTTTCAATTGAAATGTAAATGGGAGGAATTTTACCTCTCAACTTAGTAGTTGACTGGTTCTGGATTTGTTTCGTACTGGTAACAACAACTTCTTCTTTCTCAGATGGATCATCCAACATTCTCAAGATGTTTTCCCTTTGTTATGGAATCATCACCTTGTCTGTAAAATGAAGAGTTGTCCTTAATTTTCTTAAGTCCTCTACAACATTGTATGTCATTTGACCAGAGTTTGACATCAGGTGTTGTTTGTTATTTCCAACGTTATCCGCCACTTTCTCATTCACCATTTTCTCACTTTCTTTTTCTTTTTATTTTTACAAATCATTTTTATTCTTGTATTTATTTACAAATTATCATGTCTCGGCGACATTTTCTTGTGAGTTGAGTTCGTTGTCTCCTTCTTCAAATATATACATGGATGTCTCACATCCATCCATCTACATAGATTCAGAACTTTCATTAGGTGAGTAATAATTATCTTTCTCAAACCTTTGCTTGTCATATGAATCATCCATAATAGTTGCATTGCAAGGAGGTTGCTTAGGAACCCTTGGTCTTTGTGGATTATTCTTGTTTTCAAACCTCACTCTATTTTCTTGGGGAGGGTTCCTTATTTTCTCTAGGATTGACATTCTCAAATTTGCCACATAGTTATCCCCCCTTCTTAGTATGGTTATCTCCTTCCTCATTAGCTTGATAGTTCTATTCATCTGTGCAATTCCAATTCTTTGCTTAGCTTCTTGTGCCACCACAGGGTCTACCTTTACATCTGGTATGGTTCCCTTGAAAAATCCTCCTCCAATTGTTTGGTTTTAATCGAGTTGTGGCTTGAATTATTCATTCATTCTTGAACTAAAGGCTCCTTGATTATCAATACTTAATCCTCCCAGCTGTCTTTGTACTTTTCCCAGTATAATGTCTAGGTCGACACTCATTTCAATCATAATTTATTGCATCTCAACGGCTTTATTCATTTCCTCCTCCAAGGTATCCATTTGGGATGTTCGGATAACATATTTCACATTCGGGGGCAAAGCATTCTTATAAAAATCAAACATGACTGGGTCATTCAGTATTTTATCTTATGGAATCTTGCTCAAGGTTTTATTGAACCTGATATTAAAATCTTGTATTCTTTCATTCTTCTTCGAACCAATCTGGGTGAAATCGGTGAGAAGGGTGTGATAAGAAATTGGAGGGGCAAACATAGTCAAAAACATAGATTCAAGGTCATTAAATGAGAGAATTGATCTACTAGGTTATGTTGCATACCATTCATATGCTCTTCCTGATAAGGTTTGTAGAAATAACCTTACCATGACATCGTCATACTCAACACATTGAAAATCACAAACGTCAAGAAACAAGTGAAGGTGCCTCTTTGCATTAATTTCTCTGTATCAAGAAAAGTCCTTCAGGATACCCTTAGGGAGAGCAAGGATATCATGTTGCTCACCTAGGATATTCAAATGGGAATCTCTTATTCTTCTTCTATTTTCAAACCTTAGGTTTTCTTGATTTCTTGCAACATCTCTTCCACCTCCTTGTGTCTCCTCATGATTCTTGTCTCACGGTTGTTCATTTTTTTCCTCCATATCTGTAGAGATTCCAGGAATATGATTTTCACTTCTTAGTATAAAGAGTTGCTTTCTTTTACTTCTGGTAATGGGTCCCTTGTTCTTGTGCTTCTCTACTTATCCTTTGGTTTCTTTGGTTTTGTCGCTCGTCTTTCCTCTATATCCAAAGGATTTCTCTTTCTTATTCTTGGACTAATATCTGCCAGGACCTTTCTAACACTTCTCGGGTCTTGACTGTTTTTATTACTAGATTATATAACTGATGTAAGATGCTTCACTGATTGTTCAATCCAATTTCCAAGTGGGATTGATCATCCTAAGGAAAAGTCATCTATATTTTTAAAAATGCTAAAAAATGTTCCAAATGTCATTTCATTCCCTAGTATGGTCGCCAAAATTTTTGACACTTGAATCCGTTAGGACCGAAATGACAACCTCACGAAGATGTAAATCACCCTGCGTTTTTATAGACACGGTACTCCTCTTTACTTTAATGTTTTTTTGGGATTCTAGATATTTAGAATGTGGAACTTTACAGAAGTCCATCGTGGTAATCAAGGAAATATAAAGAGTGCAAGAAAGATCTAAGGAAAATGATTTCTTTTATTTTTAAAGAAAGTTCTTGAGAAAGGACTAGGAACCATGCACTTCACACATTTAAAGAAAATAAGAAACATTTCCTCACATCCATAATAGTTTAAAATAGATATTTATGATCACATAAAAATAAAAACAATATGATTTGCATGCATAAGAGAACTTTACATAGTGGACACATGGGAAACTCAATAAAGATAATGATATAACAATATAAAACACTTTATACTCAAAACTCATAGTTACAAAGCATAGTCGAAATTGATCTTGAAACAACTCTCTTGAAATTTCTAAAAATATATAGTATGTTACATATTCTTTGAAATTTAAAATGTGTTTGTCTTAAATACTGGGATTGGGGCTCCCACGCATGGATGATTTTAGGGGCTAAATTTCGCTCATAGGCTAATTTTCCATGGTTTTTCCAAAAAATGAGATTCACTATTTTAAAAATGATTCGCCCAAATTCTATAGGATAAAATTATTTTACCTCAAAAATCGCCAAAATTTTATAAAAACTATATAAACTCTTTAGACATTTGAACATTTTTACAAAAATATCGCCAAACATTTATAGTTGGCATATGAAGGATTAGTAAGATTCGCCAAGGTTTCTACATTTTAAAATAAATTTCCATCCTTAAAATCATCCCTGCTCCCACGGACCATAAAAAAAATATACACAAGAATTAAGCTTGTAGAAGGAGGATTATGGGAAATAAAAGAACACCAAGATCTGGAAAGAAGAAAATAGAAGTTATCATACTTCGGTTAAAACTTTCTATTCAAAGAAGTGGAGTAACTAGATGAAGGAACTGATAAAGAAATAAATATGTGATCAACATAAACTTACTATGATGGTCTCTCATTGTTTTCACTTTCTTACTGGATTCCTTTTATTGTCTTGATCTCATGAAGGATTTTCATGTTGAACAACTCACCCTCCAAGTCTCATAGATCAAGGGAAATACCATGCAATGCTTCTTCAATGTCTTGATTTTCACGAGATATTCCACTAGCCAATTTTTGTGCCATCCTCATCATATTCAAGTATACCATATAACCTTTCAACTCGAAACCCTTTAAAAATCTTAACTTGTTCTTCAAATTGTTTCTTTGTTAGGAACAACGTGTTGAGGATTAATTTGGGGTCATATACTTCATTAGTGATTCCATCTAGGTCTACCTCTGTGATTGTCTTGAATAATTCTTCCCTCTTTGATATGGTTTGGTTGCACACTTGAACAATATTATTCAAGTTTTTTTTATCTTTTCTTTCCAACAAGCGTTCAACTGTTTTATCTGACTTGGAGAGGGCAGATCCTCCTCTGTTCTCCTTAGTTCTTTCAAGTTGGAAAATTTGTTTCCAAAGGGTAGTACAACATCAAGGTAGAAAACTTCATCATTTTTCAGGTTGGCTTGCAAATACTCATGGAAGGCATGTGCCCTCAAGCCAAAAGAGGCAATGTTTTTCGAAATTTCCCATTCCTCTGTGATCAATGCCATTCTTTTCTTAATATTTCTCTCCACATAGCTCATGGATGATGTAAGTAGGATTCAATATCCTTTCAATTTAGCAGTGGGTGTGGTGGGTCTGACTATTGTCAAAGGACTGAAAGAAGTGGAAGATGCATTTAAGGCATCTTCGAGTTCCTTGATCCTTTCTTTCAACTTCATGTTTTCTTCTTCAAGACCACCAATGGAGTCATCTAGAGCATCCCCGATTTCTCTATGAATTTTAGAAATCTTGGAAGGCCGCATATCTTGTAGGTCAACCTATGAAAAAGATTTACCTTTCTTATTATTCACATCACCTTTTTCAATAATCAATTTCTTTGATTCTCTGTCAAAGACAACGCTCTGAAAAGAAAATGACTCTTCTTCATTGAAGCTCTCATTCTCAATGATTTCCAATGATGAATTTTGATGGACCGTGTTCCCTTGTTGATCAATGATGGGGAAATTTTTATCGATACCCGCCTCAAGATCCATCTCTTCAAGAGAGAAGTTATTAATGTCAATTTCTATGTGGTCGTATTTTTTCTCAGAGGAAGCTTGTGCGAGCTCTCAATTTTTCCTGGAGGTGGATTATTTTCTCCTTCGTTGCCTGAATTACTGTCGGTAACATTTCTATATGGGTGGGCCATTGGAGCAATGCTTGGAGATGTTGTATTTTTGGAGGTAACAGTTGGGTACTAGTCACTCTTCTCATTGGGACCCTTTCCTTTCTTCTTGTAAATCTCATTAGCATTAAGTACCGTTTCCAAGTCACCAACATTGTGAGCAGGATCACTTAAGTTATTATCTTCTTCTTCACCGAGAACAATATGAATAAATGAATTTTTGAATCCTACAACCAACATATGTTCCAAGAAAATTTCATTAGGGTCAAACCCCTTTATCTTTTCAACATATTTCAGATTCACATTATGGAAGTTGTTTGGAAATTCATCGATTTTTTTTATATTCATGAATATAAAATTTCCAATTTTCCAAGGCAATGATATGAGTTGCTTTTTCCGTTTCTCATGGAAAAAATGCAGCCAAAAATTATACTTCCTTGCTACTTTCATGATAAAAATTTTATCAGATACATGGAATGGAAGAGAGGAGGTATTTTCCTTGGAATCGAAAATTCTGATAACATTGTGATTTTCTACTTGCTCCAACGTCCCCTTTTTATCCAAGAATTTATTTTCCTGGTCAGATATTCTGGGGGTATATTTACCAAACAATAATCCTTTAAATCTGAAATGAAATCATTGTAGACTTCATAAAAATGTAATGAATCCTTGTGTCTCCACAATGTTTGGTATGAGAAGGTAACTAGATCAAGCTCACAGTTCACCCTCTTACAGATAGATAATTTTGGAAATTGACAGCAATATGCTATCGCAAACACCAAGAAAGAAGTCATGAAGAATTTCTTTTCCTTTTTGTACTATGAAAATTGGAAATATATTTCAATGGAAATCATTTTTCCCCAATCAAAAATATCTTTCTCTTTAACTGTAAAATAAAAAATATAAAGAATCATTCAAGAAATGGTGGCGATGCTTTCTTGGCTTGTCAGTCTAGTAAACAATCAAGCAATTTTCTGAAAGGGGTTTTTAAACGAGTTGACCTGAATCATGGTAATGTCTTTTGGGACAACCACATGATTCTCCAAGAACTCAGGTAATAGGTCCACACCATTTTCATGATTTTTTAGGAAATTCCTGCAATCCTCTCCTTTGAAGGTAAGTGTTGGTTCAGGGAGCTTCAACATATTACGAAATATTTGTGGTGAAAGAGAGATGGGGGAAAAATCATGGAGTTGTATGATTCGCTCACTTGGTACGTATTTATCAATGCACCATGCAACTATCTCCTTATAGCCGAAAACGTCAGTTACACACCCTGCACGAGCAATTCTGGATGTCCAGAACACTTATTTTTTAGCAGAGGAAGATGAATAGTAAGAATATTCTCTGGACCACTGAAAGTTCTAGCCTTCATGCCCAAAAATATTCAAGGTATCACCGTAGAACTATTGTTGAGCTCCTTCTACCATAAGTTTACGAGAGTGTTCTTTTAACTAGATAATATTTGAATTGAGCATTTGAGAGAGATAACAATAATATAATCTTTGGAAAAGCATTCTTTAATGCAGTTTAATGGGAAATATCCTCGATCCCTTCTCTTATTAATGATGATCGTTATGAAACTTGTATGATGAAATATTAGCATTAAACCATACTTAAATGTGTATCGGGAAAAGAATGAAGATGGCGTGGATGGACATGAGCAATTAGGGTTTGGGAACTTTTTTGAATGTGCCAACCCGTGAACCCGCGGTTGATAAAACAGTTAAGTACATAGTAACATGGTGATCGGTCTGACACATGATATGGGAGTATCGATGAAGGTGAATATCCACGATTCCTCCAACCCACAAACCCACGAAAGGAGAAAAGAGAAAGGGAAAAGAGAAGGGAGAAAAGAAAAGGGGAATCTCGGTAAGTATAGAAGAGGGAAAATAAATGGAAAAAAGAAGTTGGGAAAATAGAAAGGGGAGGGAAAACGCGAAATCAAGAAATGGTCTCAACAAAAGGCATGAATTTTTATTACACCTTTATCTTCTATCAAGTTTTAAAGAAATTTTAAAGCTAATATTTTTGCATAGTTGTTTGATTCCCCCCTAGGCCTACCTTGAAACCTATTGAGTTTGTTTATTAGGAAATACGACGCCCCATGCCCCACAAATAGGTGTATTTCCTTGGATGACACCATCAAAATATTTCCATGCACCTAAATTATAGCCCCGTGAACCAATTGCCTCCAAATCTTTACATTTGAAGTGTCCTTAAATGTATCAAATATATTTCTTATTTCGTATCAAGTTAAAAAGGAGGAATTAACCTATCCTCAAAAATATCAACATTCATGGAAGTTTAGATACCCCAAGACATAATCAGAGGAAGATATTTACATTCTTTTTGTTCTTGTCTCTATTTCCAATGTCTACAACAATTTGCAATAGACTACTCTTGCCAAATTCCTTTGATTCCTATCAAATTATCCATTTCATCCCACACCTTACAAGTGTATCTACGTGATAATAACACATAGCTTATAGTTTCCATCTCCACTTTGCACAATGTATACCTACTAGGCCCTTGGAAATTACTCTTCTCAAGAAACTTCGAGGTTAAAAATTTATTCATAATAATGAGCCACATAAAAATATTGAATTTAAAGGATATATTACCTTCCATAATCCTTCCACCACCATTTTTGTATCTTCTTTAATTTCATTCATGAAGATTTATTTATACCCCACTCTAGGAGTGTAGTCCTCTAAGGGTAGGTTGTTGGACCATACCAATTAAAACTCTGCCTCTCTAATATGAATATGTCTTACCTTTAATTATGTAATATAGGCCTCTCATTGCTCATCCTCTATCCCTTCTAATCCAATTAGATTTGTAGTTTTCCATTCTTGTTATCATATAGTTGTAATTTTTGAATAAGCTACATGAGCTAAATTATATATTACCATCCCTTTGAGGGACACGATAAGATGATCAAGAAATTTGTATACATCTCCACTCATTACCCATGGGTTAGACCCTACTATAACATTTTCACCATTACCTACCTTCCAAACCATCTAGTTTCCTACATGAGGAAAGTACATTACAATAGATTTAAAAATATAGACACATTTTGAATGTTCTTTCTAGCACTACTACATATGGGTGGATTATTCCATGAAAATTTTCCACACTTCCACTAGTTTCATCATTTTTTTAAAGAGGGTGGGATTTTTGTGGATATTTCCACGAACGTTCGTCGCAATATCGATGAAAATATTAATTTAATCAAGTCGGGAAGTTCGTCTCTATAGCAGCGATCTTTCGTGGCAATAGCGACGAAACTTTTACCTATCTCATTGGTCGGTGATAACGACTAGTTGACTATTTTATCTATATACGTGACTTTAAGAGACTTTGCGACACAATTGCTATAGTTGTGACACTGTTCTTGGATTTTGTTTGAGCTGTTTATTTTTTCCGTCACCCACCGGTTGAACAAATCCAATNTCAAAGACAACGCTCTGAAAAGAAAATGACTCTTCTTCATTGAAGCTCTCATTCTCAATGATTTCCAATGATGAATTTTGATGGACCGTGTTCCCTTGTTGATCAATGATGGGGAAATTTTTATCGATACCCGCCTCAAGATCCATCTCTTCAAGAGAGAAGTTATTAATGTCAATTTCTATGTGGTCGTATTTTTTCTCAGAGGAAGCTTGTGCGAGCTCTCAATTTTTCCTGGAGGTGGATTATTTTCTCCTTCGTTGCCTGAATTACTGTCGGTAACATTTCTATATGGGTGGGCCATTGGAGCAATGCTTGGAGATGTTGTATTTTTGGAGGTAACAGTTGGGTACTAGTCACTCTTCTCATTGGGACCCTTTCCTTTCTTCTTGTAAATCTCATTAGCATTAAGTACCGTTTCCAAGTCACCAACATTGTGAGCAGGATCACTTAAGTTATTATCTTCTTCTTCACCGAGAACAATATGAATAAATGAATTTTTGAATCCTACAACCAACATATGTTCCAAGAAAATTTCATTAGGGTCAAACCCCTTTATCTTTTCAACATATTTCAGATTCACATTATGGAAGTTGTTTGGAAATTCATCGATTTTTTTTATATTCATGAATATAAAATTTCCAATTTTCCAAGGCAATGATATGAGTTGCTTTTTCCGTTTCTCATGGAAAAAATGCAGCCAAAAATTATACTTCCTTGCTACTTTCATGATAAAAATTTTATCAGATACATGGAATGGAAGAGAGGAGGTATTTTCCTTGGAATCGAAAATTCTGATAACATTGTGATTTTCTACTTGCTCCAACGTCCCCTTTTTATCCAAGAATTTATTTTCCTGGTCAGATATTCTGGGGGTATATTTACCAAACAATAATCCTTTAAATCTGAAATGAAATCATTGTAGACTTCATAAAAATGTAATGAATCCTTGTGTCTCCACAATGTTTGGTATGAGAAGGTAACTAGATCAAGCTCACAGTTCACCCTCTTACAGATAGATAATTTTGGAAATTGACGACAATATGCTATCGCAAACACCAAGAAAGAAGTCATGAAGAATTTCTTTTCCTTTTTGTACTATGAAAATTGGAAATATATTTCAATGGAAATCATTTTTCCCCATTCAAAAATATCTTTCTCTTTAACTATAAAATACAAAATATAAAGAATCATTCGAGAAATGGCGGCGATGCTTTCTTGGCTTGTCAGTCTAGTAAACAACCAAGAAATTTTCTGAAAGGGGTTTTTAAACGAGTTGACCTGAATCATGGTAATGCCTTTTGGGACAGCCACATGATTCTCCAATAACTCAGGTAATAGGTCCACGCCATTTTCATGCTTTTTCAGGAAATTCCTGCAATCCTCTTCTTTGAAGGTAAGTGTTGGTTCAGGGAGCTTCAACATATTACAAAATCTTTGTGGTGAAAGAGAGATGGGGGAAAAATTGTGGAGTTGTATGATTCGCTCACTTGGTACGTATTTATCAATGCACCATGCAACTATCTCCTTGCAGTCGAAAACCTCAGGTACACACCCTGCGCGAGCAATTCTGGATGTCCAGATCACTTATTTTTTAGCACAGGAAGATGAATAGTAAGAATATTCTCTGGACCACTGAAAGTTCTAGCCTTCACACCCAAAAATATTCAAGGTATCACCGTAGAACTATTGTTGAGCTCCTTCTACCATAAGTTGACGAGAGTGTTCTTTTAACTAGATAATATTTGAATTGAGCACTTGAGAGAGATAACAATAATATAATCTTTGGAAAATCATTCTTTAATGTAGTTTAATGGGAAATATCCTCGATCCCTTCTCTTATTAATGATGATCATTACGAAACTTGTATGATGAAATATTAGCATTAAACCATACTTAAATGTGTATCAGGAAAAGAACGAAGATGTCGTGGATGGACACGAGCAATTAGGGTTTGGGAACTTTTTTGAATGTGCCAACCCATGAACCCGCGGTTGATAAAACAGTTAAGTACATAATAACATGGTGATTGGTCTGACACATGATATGGGAGTATCGATGGAGGTGAATATCCACGATTCCTCCAACCCGCAAACCCACGAAAGGAGAAAAGAGAAAGGGAAAAGAGAAGGGAGAAAAGAGAAGGGAGAAAAGAAAAGGGGAATCTCGGTAAGTATAGAAGAGGGAAAAGAAATGGAAAATAGAAGTTGGGAAAATAGAAAGGGGAGGGAAAACGCGAAATTAGGAAATGGTCTCAACAAAAGGCATGAATTTTTATCACACCTTTATCTTCTATCAAATTTTAAAGAAATTTTAAAGCTAATATTTTTGCATAGTTGTTTGATTCCCCCCTAGGCCTACCCTGAAACCTATGGAGTTTTTTTATTAGGAAATACGACGCCCCATGCCCCACAAATAGGTGTATTTCCTTGGATGACACCATAAAAATATTTCCATGCACCTAAATTATAGCCCCGTGAACCAATTGCCTCCAAATCTTTACATTTGAAGTGGCCTTAAATGTATCAAATATATTTATTATTTCGCATCAAGTTAAAAAGGAGGAATTAACCTATCCTCAAAAATATCAACATTCATGGAAGTTTAGATACCCCAAGACATAATCAGAGGAAGAGATTTACATTCTTTTAGTTCTTGTCTCTATTTCCAATGTCTACAACAATTTGCAATAGACTACTCTTGTCAAATTCCTTTGATGCCTATCAAATTATCCATTTCATCCCACACCTTACAAGTGTATCTACGTGATAATAACACATAGCTTATAGTTTCCATCTCCACTTTGCACAATGTATACCTACTAGGCTCTTGGAAATTACTCTTCTCAAGAAACTTCGAGGTTAAAAATTGATTCATAATAACGAGCCACATAAAAATATTGAATTTAAAGGAGATATTACCTTCCATAATCCTTCCACCACCATTTTTTTATCTTCTTTAATTCCATTCATGAAGATTTATTTATACCCCACTCTAGGAGTGTAATCCTCTAAGGGTAGGTTGTTGGACCATACCAATTAATCCTTTGCCTCTCTAATATGAATATGTCTTACCTTTAATTCTGTAATATAGGGCTCCCATTGCTCATCCTTTATCCCTTCTAATCCAATTAGATTTGTAGTTTTCCATTCTTGTTATCATATAATTGTAATTTTTGGATAAGCTACATGAGCTAAATCATATATTACCATCCCTTTGAGGGACACGATAAGATGATCAAGAAATTTGTATACATCTCCACTCATTACCCATGGGTTAGACCCTACTATAACATTTTCAGAATTACCTACCTTCCAAACCATCTAGTTTCCTACATGAGGAAAGTACAGTGCAATAGATTTAAAAATATAGACACATTTTGAATGTTCTTTCTAGCACTACTACATATGGGTGGATTATTCTATGAAAATTTTCCACACTTCCACTAGTTTCATCATTTTTTTAAAGAGGGTGGGATTTTTGTGGATATTTCAACACACGTTCGTCACAATATCAACGAAAATATTAATTTAACCAAGTCGGGATGTTCGTCGCTATAGCGGTGATCTTTCGTGGCAATAGCGACGAAAATTTTACCTATCTCATTGGTCGGTGATAACGGCTAGATGACTATTTTATCTATATATACGTGACTTTAAGAGACTTTGCGAAACAATTGCTATAGTTGTGACACTGTTCTTGGATTTTGTTTGAGCTGTTTATTTTTTCCGTCACCCACCGGTTGAACAAATCCAATTCTCGATCTACATAGCTTGGATTTTGAACT
>JZKD02S1679239.1:38576-54221 GCA_000966675.3 Picea glauca
TGATTCTATGTATTTTTTAATTATGACTTGATTCTAAATTCCATCTACTGATATTTAAGCCACAATAATCTCTTGACAACCAAGGACTTCCCAAATGGTGCAAGCTCTTAAGGCCCAAACCTCCAATGTCCTTAGTTTTAGCTATGGCTTGCATGTGTGTGTCTGTGTGTATCCACAAGAAAACCTCACGGGAACCCCTCCTCTTCCTCATACAATGGAGGGTGTATTAATTACCAACCACAATAACATATAGTAAGTTTCAGGGACTTGACTAGATATGAATGTTTGACCTATGACATCCACATTGGAAACAATCCTTATGAAAATGGTTCAAACGATCGAGTTAAACATCAGGGATATAAATATAGTTTTCCAAGGAAAACCTCATAAGGAACATAAGGGATTTTTCTCCAAAATTTTGGATGATATTTGTTGTAAACCCATTGGTTTAAAGTTAGTGTTCCTTATCCAGGGTGATTTGAATTAGGAACCTAATTTCACGGAACTAGCCAAATGTTTAACAACATTAATGGCTATCGGTTGAGGTAGCCCCTTGAGATCCCTTATATATATATATATATATATATATATATATAACAACAACAATTTTCTACTTACCTCATTAAGGAATCACTCTTGAATATCCACCTCCATTGTCCTATAACATGCCTTCCTACAAATTGAAAATCAATGAGATACCAATATGTGATAAAAAAAAACCCTACCTATCTAGAAGTCATTGCATTTCCAAAAGACCATCCCTCTCCAACCCCATGTTACATATGATTGTTTGAATATCCCTCTTGATAGGTTTCCTCTACAAATATGCAACGATGCAACAAACTTTGTGTCAATGTTGAAATCATAATGCTATCCTGAAAAACATGATGAAAAACAGGAGGAAAATACATGGACATATTATGTCGATGCCTAGGAAGGAATCTATAATTCTAATCTAAATTATATTGTAATTTTTGTTTTTGACCCGCTACTCACCCCTTGCAATTCCCTTTAACTAAAACAATTGACATAATGCCCTAAATAAAACTCTATGTGAAACTTGTGTACCAAAAATATTGAACCTCTTTGTTATTATTGGAAGTTCTGCCATAAAATATAAATCACATATCTATCCATTATTGATAAATGTTTGATATGTGAACTAGTTGAAATGAATGTATTTCTTATTAGGAGAATGTTCACCAATTATAGGGTTAAATAAAATATTTCATCAAAGTTTCTTTTAAAGTTTTAAATATTTATCTTCATTATCTTGTAATCTTATACAAAAAATATCACAGATGTGAACCATAGAATTATTCATATCATCAATTAGCCTTGTGCAAGGCCAATGGATGTAATAATTGTCTCTTGTGATTTAGTAAGGGAAAGATGTATTCATTGTCCAAGCCTTTTGAATCCATAAATTATATGTTGAATCTTGGTCAAGTATTTTTCAATATCTACGTTTGGAAATGGAGGTGGTGTTGCATGTGATTCAGAATATGGGTTCATATTATATAAAGTTGATTGGGGATTTGGGTTCAGATTATATACATTTAGTTGGAGACTTGAGTTCAAATTATATACAATTGATTGAAATTATAGGTATTTAATTACACTAAAATATTTTGAAAAAATTAGAGGATGAATGAAATTAAACCATTCTAGAAATTAAAACAAAATATCCTTACTTAGATATTGAATGATGTTAAAATGAAGGAAAATTCCTATTAACTCAAACTTATAGTGATTTCCACACCACCACATTACTACAAGGCTATGTCATCAATTTAATAAGTGTTATTGAATGTGGCGAGGAAATGTCTCAAAAAATATTTTTTCGAAAAAATTAGGATAAATGGATTTTTTTTCAAAACTTATTGGTGAATAGTAAAACATCCATGTTTAGAACACATGAAATTTATGAAACATGCTCACATTTTACATCTTGCGTGCATGATAAAACACACTTTCCTTTTAGAACATGAAGTGTTATGACATGTGCTCACTTTTGGAGTGCCATGTAATTGGTGCTTAAATGTCCACCAAAATCACGTGTGTTCATTTTATACTCAAATTTGTCTAATCCATTCTAATATAATGAGAATAAATTTTCTAAAGAACATGTGTGAATTTTTCAATCTCATAATGCACACGTGTTGTTGAAAACATCATTGTTAATTTTGAGAACTTCAAATCTATGTGCCCACCTCTATGAAATGTTGAAGAACATTTGTGGTTTTGTTCTATGGATGACTTGGAGATCTTCATGTAAAACACCATTTTCCCTTATGCTTAAGTATTTTCCATCACAATTTGCAAATTTTGCTTACAACTTTTAGATGTTTTTGTTGTTCATGAGTCTCTTAGTTCTCTCTTTGTTAAACAAACTCCATTGCAATCTTCAATTCTTATATACAAATTAGACACAAAATTATAAATTCTATGTGTTGCAATTAGAAGTGAATACACAATGATATTTATTGCAATCTCCATCTTAATATTTTTATTGAATCCACAATGAAGAAAAAAGAAGTAGAAAGATCATGGCCTCAACCTTAGATTGGAATTGTTGGGGGCAATTGTTGGAACATTGGTGTTCACAAGCATGAAGAAGAATTTCTATAGGAATGACTTTTCTAGTGTTGATGTTGGAATTGTAGTTCTATTTTTAAAGCATCAACAATTTTTAGGTCTTTAAAGCATCAACAACTTTTAGGCCTTTCTTCACATTGTGCATGCATGAAATCATTTTCCATCCCACAAGACCACATTTTACATCAGTAATTGAAAAATCATAAAAAGGCAAAAAAAAGTTATCAATAAATTTATTTGAGTGAGGACAAACCACCCAACATTTAATCAATCAATTCTTTATTCATTCACATTTTGATTCATCTCATGCAAGAAATTGCATTTTTTTGGACGACAATGACTTCTTTGCATGTTGTTCCTTTCTTTAATCACCCCTCCATCCATTTAAGAGTGGATTCAAGGAATATTTGTAGTGTATCTTTTAATTGTGGGTGTGCATATTGCGGTTTCTAAATCTATGGATACTTACAACTTTTAAGCCAATGGATCTTTGGTTCATTGACCTTTATTGAATCACACTTTAATTCAAGGAATAATTTATCTAGTGCATTCATAGTCATTTGATACCAATTTTCTTTATAATTGTACCACAAAGTCAAAGAGTTATTAAAGCCCTCAAAAGAGTATAGACTCTAATGCCAAGGCTAAAAAAAACATGATAAAAATAATTATGGATAATTATGTGATTTATTACTACCCATATTATAAATTAAACAATATCAATAAAATGTGTTAATAAGTGGACAATTTTAACTTTTTCTTCTTCATTTTTGTCATTGAAGTAGCACATGTGATATGAGATAGATTTTAGTTTCTATCCACTTATATTCAAATCTTATAAGAATAACCATAAAGGTAGTAATGTGAGAAACTTGTACATATGTTTGGGACCCAAAAAAATCCCCGGTAATGTACATGATGATATACATGGTTTATAAAAAAATAAAAATAACAAAATCCTAAAATCAAAATTCTCATTAATTAAATAAAACTATATCCATTTCCATGGTGGAGTTTTTATTTGTAATATCTCTATATAAAGAAATAAGAGATAAGTAACTACATACGTCTCACTGGTTATCATTACACGATTGAAGATATCGCCAATCCTTCAATCTACACGTCACTTTAGTAAGTGCAACCATCCCTTCCATGTTTATAATGGCCTACACGAAGCTACCACATCCCCACTTACCCAAAAGAAAACATACTTCCATGTTTAGAGTTACAAGAAACTACTAAACCCTACATATCACAAAACATGGACAGAAACTCCAAAACCCAACGGTCCTCAACGACTTTCCATGTTTATAATGGCCTACCAGAAACTACGAAACCCTACACACTCAAAAGAAAACTGCTTCCAAGTTCCAACGAAACCCTGCATACTCAAAAGAAACCAAGTATACTCGAAAGAAACCTACTTCCATGTTTATAGTTACTGCAAGAAACTACCAAAACCCTACATATCAAAAAACATAGACAGAAACTACGAAACCCAACAGTCCTCAACGACATAAAGATATTATTTGTGGTTACGACGCATCTCACGTAACTGTGAATGATGAATTTCAGTTTTGGTGGGTGGATAACTCGCGGAACTGTGAATGGTGAATTACAGTTTTGGTGGGTGGATAACTCGCTGTCGAACAGTCCAGTGTATCTGCCCCCACTACCACGTAACAATCAATGTTTCAGTATTTCGTCCATCAATTGTGATATTTTCCCTTTATGTACCGGACTACAATACCAAAATTATTTACTTATATTATAAATACAGGGGGCCGCGGGATCCCGTCCGGGCAGAGCACTAGGTGTATCCGAGAACAATTGGAGCAGATAACTTTGTGTATCTGGAAACAATGGATAGGATTGGGATTGAGGAAACCATTACATTTTACATGGCGATCTTGATGGTGGTGGCGTTATACGTTGGCGCAGGTGCAGCAGAAACAGAAATAAAGCCTGTATCTAGGTGGTGTTTATTAGATGAGGGCTGAAATGTATATGTAGTAGTAGTCGATGAGCAATGAATGAGAATACAAACACATATGGACTTATGATTATGGTATATGGGTCTAACTAGATCAGCCGCTATTTCGCGGCTGAGAACGCCGAAAGGGGATGTTTTAATTGTAGAAAACGTGGGACAGCTAAGGAAATCGTGGGCGGACAGTTGAAATCCGTGGCGAAAATGAAACGCGTGGATAGGTTAGGAAAGACGAAAATGAAATGCACAGGTAGCCAGAAAATGAAACGCTTGGACAGTTGAGGAAATCTAAATGGTAATTTGAAAGGTTAATCATTTAATCGTGGCAATCATATAGTGCTACAGTAATTTCTTAATATGATTAGGTAAATGTTAAAAAGTAAACAGGGTAACTGATGCATTCAGAAATACAAGGAAGTTATGAAGAGTAAATCACATTCATTGATTTGGGAGGACGACTAAGAATATGCCAGCATCTTCAATTGTTAACCATTAGATTAAAATTTTAGATTAAAAGCTGATTAATTGTGCTCATTGTCAATAGGTATACGCCTTTCGGTAATTAGGTAATTTAGAAGTTCTTTTAGTAATGTATAATTGAGTTATTGTATAGCTTGTGATGTGTGTTTTAAACTTTCGAAATATTTTGATTTTGTATATATTTAAATGATTTGCATAGATATTATTTTATTATGCCTTATTCACACCACTAAGTAGACATACCATGTTGATTTTGAATACTTGTCAACATTGTTATTTTGTAGTTAATAAAAGAATTAAGACTTATTTTGTATGAGCACCTAAAGGGGTTATGCTACCACATGAGTGTAAAGGTAAATGGAGTTTACTAGAATTTTTATGCTTTTCCTACCCACCATGCCATTACTTTAACCTTAACTATTTTATGATGTTGATGTTGAGCCAAGCCTATATTTTAAGAGGAGATATGAGAAGTGTGTGGAACCATCTCCTAGATCTAGGAAACCACCTCCTATATTATAACAACCATCTCCCCCTACATTCTTGGAACTAAAAAGAGTTGTATTAGGAATCTCTTGCCCCATTTCACTTAAGCCAAGAGAGAAAATTTGAATGGGAAAAGAGGCGCTATTTTTGGGGAAGCATAGAGAAGAGAAAAGGAGAGTTTCTATGTTATGGAATTAGTGAGATCATGAAATAAATCCATAAGAGCCTTGGGAAGAAGAGGAGAAGGGAGGAAACCCTAGAAAAGATGAATGAATGAATGTTATGAAACATTAGAGGAAAAGTTGAGTTGAAGGACAAACTTGTTATTCCAAGAGAAAGTTAATCATAAAATTATCCAAGAACCAATAAAATGCTACTAGCATTCAATCTATAAATGGACAATAGTTTGGATTTTTCTATGCCCATATTCAAGAGAATGAAAACCGATAAATTTTGACTAACTGTTGAGAAAAGAAGGAGTAGCCCTCCTTGTGTTGTGTGGATCAAGTATTATGAGTTCTAAAGATGGTCTAATTAAATAACTCAGTAGTTGGATAATTGGTTGATCTTTCATGCTTTTTGGACCTGAAATAACAACTTGATAGAATCCTAAAGGATATTGGTGGCCACCCACCTATTCCAAGTCGCTCCTCTTAACAATTTTCGTTCAACACGTTCTTCTATAATTATTTGTAATTGCCGGTTCTACAATTCCAGGGCTATCTTAATCCCTACATAGCTTCCAGGTGGATATTTGTGGCTGCCCACCTAATCCAACTCGATTATTTTGGAAGTTTTCATTTCAATACATCTTTTTGTACTTCCACGGCCATTTTGGGGCCCTAAACAATGTTTTTTTTGCTTGCCACAATCAAAGTGTAGACGGAGTCAGAGTTTGATGACATAATGTGTAGTTCTCGAAAAGACATTTCCAATGGGCTATCACGTGCCTAAAAAGGAGGTCGTATGAAAATGTTACGACGTTGAGAATTTTAAGTACCAACTTACCCATCAGGGCCCACATAACTTTTGGCGTTTATCCATGGATGATTTTAGGGGATAAATGTCATTTGTGGGCTAATTTTCGAGGGTTTTTCCCAAAAAAAGATTCACTATTTTAAAAATGATTCGCCCAAATTCTAGAGGATAAAATTATTTTAGCTTAAAAATCGCCAAAATTTTATACAAACTATATAAAATCCTTAGAAATTTGAATGTTTTTACAAAAATATCGCCAAACATTTTATAGTTGGCATATGAAGGATTAGTAAGATTCGCCAAGGTTTCTACATTTTAAAATAAATTTTCATCCTTAAAATCATCCCTGCGTTTATCTCCTAGGGTTAGGTTTTTGGATGTATAGGGTTTGGGAATTCATGTGTAATGTTAAAAAGGCCTCTGGAGTCTCATTGTAATCATTCTTCTCATATGGATGCATGTAGGATCCACATCTCTTCTCAGAGTTAGAAATCACCATTCGAGTAAGTTGTTTTCAGTTTTGCAGTTTTACAGTTTGAGTCTATTTTATTTATTCAGTAGAAGTTATTTTTACTCGATATCTATTTTTTTTCTTCGTATCTCTGTGTTATTGTATTAAATATGTGATTCATTCCATTTTTCTCATAAATCTAGATCAATGGTATGAGAGTGGTCTGCTCTTCATTTATTTTTCTTCATGGATGTCCCCGACAAGATCTAGGTACAAGAAGTTAGGACTCGAACTAGTTGATCCTTTGCAAGATCAGTTGCTTTCATCCTGACAACAACCCATGGGGGACAAGAAAAAATATGATGGAGCAGTAGATCCTTTTTAAATGTTGCTTGAAGAAGCCCTTGCACGATAAGGGAACATAATGATGGACAACTTTACATAGATCCTTCAGTGGCCTCCCAAAGGAGACACATCTTCATCCAATGACCATGAAACCCCCTTCAAGGTACAAGTAAATTCTGATATTCCACTATTTGAAGGATTTATATATCTGGATGTTGTAGATAAATGGATGAATCTGCTCGAAGGGTATTTTTCGGTCCACAATTTTTCTGACAGGGAAAAGATTACTTTTGCACTCCTCAAGGCCATCCCACATGTCAAGGACTCCTGGGATACTTACTCTCAACAAAGGGCCATAGAGGAATCTGAAATATTTTTGGTCACCCCCACATGGTATTCCTTCATGCATGCCATTAAAGAAAAATACTACCTTGTTGGAAGCTATGAGGACCAATACACAAGATGGACCATGCTACATCAGGAAAGGGACCAAAAAGTACCATATTTCACCAATATTTTCTATAACCTACGCACCAAATTGGGTATCAAATACTTTGAATGACAGCTCATGCTCAAATACCGTAGTTTTCTGGAAAGATAGATTCAAACATAAATGGATTTTATGGACATCACATCATTAGGTGCGGCTTATAGATATGTTGTCAAGATAAGGAAAAAATTTAAGCAGAAGAGGAGAGAGTATGGATCTACAAACTCCTCACAGCCGAAGCATGGAAAAGGTGGCCCCAACCCACAAAACAAAGGACATAGAAAATATGGCCACTCTCAGGACAACCAGTCCAAGCCGCAACACAAGAAGGGTAATGAGAAGTCAAGGAAGGACACGTGAAAGTGGTGTGAATACCATAAAATCCCTTTCCACAACACTAAAGAATGTCATTCCAAGCAATCACTCGTGACCAAGCTGAAAGCTTCCAAGTCAGTGGCAGATTCTTACTTTGAATCAAATCAAGAAGGAGGGAAGCAGATATCGATGTTCAACCCAACACCACTTTCGCTACCACCAAAGTCCATCCAAGCGAACTAGAAGAACCATAGGAAGGGGAATGCCTCTTTTACACACAAATGTGGGTATATGGGGCTCTACTTCATTTGATTGTCGATAGTGACAATCATAAGAACCTAATCTCAACATAGGTTTTCAAGCGACTAGACTTGTCGGTGACACCACACCCGCAACACTATACCATCAGCTAGATTCACCAAGGAATATATCTTCGCATCATCAAATAGTGTCATATTCCCTATGACATCAAGCCCTTCAATGATGATGTATTGTGTGATATTTGTCCCCTTGAAGTTTTTGATGTTATTTTAGGAAAACCATATTTGTGGAAGAGACATGTTGTGTATAGGATACCATAGGCAGCGCAACCAACCACTATTTATTTAATCTCTCCTAAGAAATGTAGTAAGTTCATTTCACAGATTGAGAAGTTCATCTTCTTTGTGATCCATTCTCATAGTAAGTATAAGGTCGTCGCCACATCTGTGGCCTGTACACTGATTTGGTTGTGAGGGCGTCTTATGCAATATGGAGACTCGAGTTTTTGAAGGACACGTTGCTAGATCTGAGTGAGAGATGCACTTAGGTCTTATTAAGCAACTTGGAGAGATTAGTGCAATACAGAAAGAGAGAAACATTGCAACATGGAGGTATATTCCTTGGCTATGTTTTACGTTATCCACTCAAGGATTGAGGTATGAAACTTGCTCATACACTTAGCAGAACAACCAGAGATGCACGGGAGTTCCTTTGGTGGGCATTCTCTCTCTCTACAATCACTTACAGTAAAACAAAAAACACCATATCACTCTCTTTCTCACTCGTCTCAACAAAAACCAAATCAATGATAAACAAGAAGAATAACTAACACAAGATTCCCAAAAAAATCATCAAATGTATTAGAGGATTGTATCCCTTCCTAAACAATCAAGGTTATCTTGTCCAAATGTTAAATGTCGCTTTATTATTCAACATTTCTTTGTGCAATGAGATTGGAAAGATAACTTTCCCACAATGTTTACTGAAATAGCTAACTATTCACTAAAAGATGCATCACCATTATTTACTTAGACTTACAAATGCTTTATTACAATAAAATATTGATTGATGCTAACAACGATCAGAAAACTATCATAGCATTAATTATGTTCCTTTCCTTGCTTTCTATGGATGACTTGTACTTTGTTGTGCAATTCCTAAGGAAGTTTGATGTCCTTCCTTATTGGTCCATACACAGAGCCTCTCTTTGCAGCAGAAGCAAGTGTATGGGATCGTGGAAGAGTACAAAGACATGTTCTCCTCACCCACCGGGGTATTGACGCACTTCCAAGTCAAGCATACAATTGATCTAACCCTAGTGCACCTCTTCCTTATGGACCGGTCTATCATCTCTTACTGATGGAAAATGATGAAATCAAGCGTCGGATCCAAGAACTGCTTCAAAAGGGGAATATCAGACCCATCTCCTCTCGTTGTGGAAGCCTCATTATCTTGGTGGAGAAGAATATGAGACCTCGTAGCTCTACATTTATTTCAGAGCATTAAACAAATCATAGTCAGGAACCGGTACCCAATACCCTGAATTGATGACCTTATTGACTAACTCAAGGAGGCAAAGTTATTCAACAAGATTGACCTAAAGTATGGCTACCACGAGGTTCCCATCGAACTGACTGATGTATGGAAGACAACTTTAAAATATAAAGAAGGTCTCTTTGAATGGTTGGTCATTCCCTTAGGCTTAACAAATACACAAACCACTTTTATGAGGTTGATGGATGATGTATTGAGACCCTTCACCAAATCTTTTGTGGTGGTATATCTGGATGACATCCTCTTCTTCAACAGAACTTGGGAGGAGCACATGCAACATATTTAGCAGGTTTTGAGCACTTTGCGACAACACAAGCTATATGCCAACTTCGAAAAATACTCCTTTGGAATGAACATGGTCCAATACTTGGGCTACATTTTTTATGATCATGGGGTACATGTGGATCCAACTAATATCCAAGTCATCTGTGACTAGCCATCCCTGACCACACTAACCGATATTTGAATATTATTGGGACTTGCCAACTTATCTCGATGGTTCATGTTGGGATTTATCCATATTGCATGGGCCCTCAGCCAAGTGACAAAGGGAGGTGGCAGGAAAAGTTTTGCATGGGGGAAAGAATAACAATGAGAATTTGATGATATGAAGCATCGTTTGTGATCATATCCAATACTCTTCTTACCCAATCTGCAACAATTTTTTGAGATTGAGACCGATGCATTCGACTATGTTGTAGACACAGTTCTCACTCAGACCAGTCATCTAGTATCATAACATAGTGAGACACTCTTAGATACCATCTGGAAATACCCCACCTATGAAAAGGAAATGTATTCCATTGTTAAGACTGTTGTCAATGGAAACATTACATTCTGGGAAATGAGACGATTATCCACACTGATCACAAGCCTTTGTAGTTCATCGAGACACAAGAGAAGTTCTAGAATGACTACCATCAAAAGTGGTCCACATATCTACAACAATTCCATCCCAACATCAAGTATAAGATAGGGAGCACAAATTGTGTTGTTGAATACCTCAGTCGATCTCCCGTGGATGCACTCACCAAAGTTCTCCTTTCTTACGGGCATGCAACATCTGAGTGGCCCCAACTTTATCGACAATATCTTGACTTTTCCACCACCTATCATCTCTTAGGTACATGCGTGAATGTCACCATTTTTCACATTCAAGATGGATTGTTATACCATATGGGCCATATCTATGTTCCTACAAGAGAACGTCCAAAGTTGATTTGGGAGGCTCACTACAGTCAGATGGGATGAAATTATTGTGTGGATAAAATTGTGGTTGTTCTACATAAAAAAAAATATTGGCAAAAACTTTGACATGGAATCGTCAAGTATATGAGATATTGTAGTGCATGTTCCATTGCCAAGTCAACCATCAATAAGCAAGGCTTATACATCCCTCTTCCTACTCCCAAGAGGCCTTGAGAATCCATCTCGATGGATTACATGTCTATCAATTTGTCCACCAAGAAAGGAAATGATTATGTATTTGTGGTGGTTGATCAGTTTTCGAAGATGGTCATTCTAACAACCTACGAGAAGAGCATGACAATGGAAGATACTGCCAAGATCTTCTTCGAATGAGTGTGGGTCCATTTTGGGATACCACAAACCATCATCTTTTATCGGGACAACAGGTTCCTCAACACATTCTTCTTGAGTCTCTGGTCAAATCCATTATCTTCCACCCTCAAATCGATGGCCAAATACAGGTTGTCAATCAGATGATTGTCCACATCCTACACATGTATAACTCTAATATTCTACATACATGGGATGGGTGTCTTCCCTATTTTCAACACATCTACAACATGGCTCTCCACAACTCCACCGATCATAGACCCTTTCAGGTGAGGATGGGATTCCAACCCTTGGGTCCCATTGATGTTGCACTACCTATTGCAACCACGCCGACAAATTCTTCCCATGTTTAGTCTGAGGCTGACAAAGCCACCTGATTCATTGAGTGGATTTAGCACGTCCACTAATAGTTCCATGAGATTTTGGAAAAAACCAGTTCCAATTACAAGCAAAACCATGATCAACACTAGGTACCAGACAGGTTTCATGTGCGACAAAAGGTTTGGTTACATTTGCAGAAAGAACGCCTTGCAGGGATCAATCAAAATATCTTTCCACTTCCCTATGGGCCTTACACTATCACCAAGGTTGTGGATGTCAATTCTTTTGAGATCAACACTCCCCCCTTCCTTGGTTTCCACCCAGTGTTCAATGTGGATCTCCTCCGACCATATTCTCCACCATTATTGGACACCTCAGAGATTACAAAACAATTGACACCAACAGAGCTCAACCTTGACTGCATGGAACATGAATTCACTGATCATATAGTGGACACATAGGTCAAGGTCACTTTCCAACATAGGATCTAACTTTGTCGTGTTGTTAAGGTAGGGAAACTTCTGCACCAAGGCAAGTGGCTCACCCGGAGCCAAATTCAGAAAAAAAATCCTCAACTGATGGGGTCACTCAACACAATGGAGACCATCTCTTCCTAAGGGAGGAGGACTGATCTAGGTGGATATTGGTGGCCACCCACCTATTCCAACTCACTCTTCTTGACAGTTTTTAGTTCAACACGTTCTTCAGTAATTTTTTATAATTGTGGGTTCTACACTTATGTATATTTATGAATCCCTACACAGCTTCCAGGTGAATATTGGTGGCCTCCCACCTAATCCAACTAGATTATTTTGGAAGTTTTCATGCATAACATTTTTTTGTACTTCCAAGGCCATTTTGGGGCCCTAAAGAGTGTTTTTTTGGCTTGCCATAGTGAAACTCATAGCTTCTCATTTTCTACACCAATTTAAGTCAAGTTTCTTAATGGTGTGCATATGTTTGGACTGTCAATTGAATGTGTTTATCACTCCTTATAATTACCAAATAGTTTGTTCTTATGTTTAAGGGAGTGCTAGTATATTTATTGGCAAAGTATGCATTTTGTCAAACACATTGCAAGCAAATTGTTGTAGCTTGTATTTTGATTACAATGCTGATGTATTTAATGTTTTGAAAAACATATAATAGCGTATAAAACAAAGGTATATAACAAGGATTGATTTCTAATAATTAAAAATAAATATACCTCTCAAATTCCTTGACTTATTTGTATTATAGGAGGGTAAATGCCCAAGTAAACCTAGGACTAATTATCTACTGATTTGCAGCTTATTTCAATGTCTCATATAACTCGAGTAGACAAATATATGCACCAATAATCAAACACTAAGAGTTCCCATGAGTTGGTTTTCCAACTGACAAAGATTGCATTGAAATCATGGCTTCCAATGATAAAGAAATCACCCTTAACTCTGCATACGTCCTATTATAACTCCTATGCCAAATATGAAGCTATTACTTAATAGATTCGACCTCCCAATGATGGAATGACTTCATAAAACATTTTTCAATTCCCTTGTCTTGAACAACACTTTGTTCCAACAATAAAATGGTGTCTCTCTAATCCCTAGTGCGCCCCTTAAGAGGAAATTCGCCCAACCCTACAATTGAATTGAGTATGGATTAGATCCATTGGGAAATGCCAAAGAAAATTCACCCTTGATGTGCCCAACAACTCTATGATGAGATATCTCCCATATATCTCTCAAGGAAACCAAATCAAACCACTTCTTCCCAAGTAATATGCTCTGCCCTGTATAAAACCCTCACTAGTGCACCCCCTTGCCAAGATTGATGGCTGAAGTAACTTTGAACTGAATAGAAAATGATGTATAATGGTGAGGGAGGAATATTTCACCTCCGTGACCAAGTATGGACTATATTGGGTGGGATAGTTCACCACCGAGTTGATCTCTAGGGTTTGTTAAGTCAAAACCCTCAAAACCCCCAAGTGCATGGGCTCACTAGCAAGAAGTTGGATATCAAAATGATAATTAACATAATGAGAGAATAGAGGCCCCTATATCACTTTTATCCTTCCTTATCACCTTGTCTCTCCAAGTGAATTTAATTTATTTAATTATTAACTAATTAATCAAATCACTTTAATTAATTAATTAACCATTTTACCTTTAAAGAGTGGTTTATCTCTCTTTGTGGCTTCTCTATCCACTGAAAGTCACTTCTCATCATCCTATCCTGTAGTGATAATCCTCCCAATGCCGATAAGATATTACACTATGAGGTTCCTCCAAGTATTATGCCCAATATGACCTCCTTAGTGAATATGATTAACATATAACCCATAATAACTCAAAATTACAGAATTTGTCGGAATGCAACGAAACCAAACCCAAGTTGTGCGGAATAGATCATGATGATGAAATAAGATGAGAAATGCAATTCGAGCCCAAAACAACCCCTCAATATCTCATGTACTTTCTATCACCCCCATCTAGCTACTCTAGTCAGCATAACACTCTGTAATATAATGATGTCCCAAAGTGGGAACATTACATTCCATGTCTATGTCTTACCATGTATAGGAGTGTGAGAGTGAGTGAGAGGGAGACATAAAGGGTGGTTTTGAGAGGGAGTGAGAGGAAGGGGGGGTAGAGAGAGGTAAAGAGAGAAATGGGGGAGAGTGGGGGAGAGAGAGGGAGGGTGATTCAAAGTGTGGGAGATATAGGAGTACAAGTAGGAGAGAGAGAGAGAGAGAGAGAGAGAGAGAGAATAGAAAATAATAAATAGTTTATAAGAGCACATTCATGTTCCTATAGCGCATATGTGCTATAAATAATGCATGTTCATTCATAGATCATGTGCACACTATTAAGAACGTGTGCACATTCTTTTGAATTCAATTTTTTTTGGGTGGGATTGACAACTTTAGCATACATGTATGTTGACATAGTAGCCTCAGATTTAGGTCAAGATGACAAACCTAGTGGTTCGGTTCGCAAATTGATAAAAACCTCCATTTTTGTGAATACCTTTCTATATATCTGTTTTTTATGTTATTTTTTTATAGACTACACAATTCAAATTTTGATGAAACTACATACATAGGTAGATTCAGGTATGCATATTCCAAGTACATAGTTGTTTTTTTAATTAATCTTGTTTACTAATTTTGATATATTTTGTTCTTCACATATATAAAAATCCTAAAATACATACCTCTCTTATTTTTTCTATAACGTTTTGTTGTCTTAACCATTTCTAAAATAAGTTATATGCCGCACTATAGTAGACCAATATATATGATATAAAAATGAAGACATTATTTTGATCATGTTAAGAGAGAGGGGTAGATGTAGGAGAGATAGAAGAGATATAGTGGGAGGGAAGGGGAGAGAAAGAGGGAGGATGGGGGAAGAGCATGTGTGTGTGAGATAGTTTGGGAGGGGTAGAGAAAAAGACAAAGAGGAGGGTTAGAGAGAGAGTGTGCGAGGGAGGGAGAGGGAGATAGATAGGGGAGTAGAGAGAGGGATAATGAGAGGAATGGGGGGATATAAAGGGAGATAGAGAGGGGGGATAGAGAGAGAAAGAGAGGAAGAGAGAGAGTGAGACAGAGACTAACAATGAGGAGAGATAGAAAGGGTGGGAGAGAGGTGGAAGAGATAGGGGGCATAATAGGGGAGGGATGGACAAAGGAAAAAAGAGAGAGAGTTAAGGGGATAGAGAGGGAGTGGGTGAGAGAGTGTGAGGCATGGAAGAGAAAGATATAGGTCTAGGTATTTTCATGCCTTGTGATGTCTAGGTATTTCCATGTCT